>VSTD030001895.1:0-12443 GCA_008808055.3 Sporobolus alterniflorus | reverse complement strand
TCTCGCTTGGAGAGTGTCGTCTGAGTTGATTCTAGCTGCTGCCCTTGGGTCTTCATCTTCTCTTCAGCTGCCTTCAGCTGGATTTCCATCTGATCCACCTGAACCACTGCAAAATCTAGAGCAAAAGACATGGAAATCAACTTCTCTATAGTCACAGTAAGGGAAGCTTCGATAGACTGAAGATCATGCATCAGAGCACCTTAGCCTCCTTAGAAGCCTGAACAAACTACTCGGCGGTCTGTCGAGTAGCCTCAGCAGCCGATCGAGCAGCCTTTTCTTTAGACAGTGCCTTCTTAGCTGTCGTCAGTTTGGCAATCAGGGCTACAAGTACAAAAATCATGAAGTTAGTAAAGAGAATCAGAGGCCTGAAGTGGTCAAACAGGATCAGTTACCTTTCCGATCAGCCTCCATATCATTCAGACTCTATATATTGAAGAATCCGCTAGGTGGAGTGCCTGGCTTCAGCGTTTGAGCATATCATCAACCCCGTTCGCCCCACAGGAGGAGGAGTAGAGACAATGGCTGCATATGATACTATCTACTCACCAGTCGACCGCTTAGTAGCTTTTGATGATCCACCCTTGGAAGATTTCCCACACACATTTATACAATCAGTATACACTTGGCTACAGACAACCAGAAGAGAATTACTGATTACCTGGGCACAAGCACATTTCTCAGCCTCTGCTGGCATAGTTTCTTCTGAGGTCTAGTGTCATCACTAGCTGAAGTACCAACAATAGTAGCCTAAGATGTGTGTCAGAACGCTTCAAAGAGGTGCCCAAAAGTAATCTCTATAGCGACTAAATCCAATGGATTATGGGGTCCATGGTATGGAGGAAACTCAATTTGGGTCATCACCTGATCTGTTGAAGGAAGTGGTTGCTTCTGCCTAAGCACAGGCAGGGGATGCTTGCGACCGCGCCTGCTAGTAGGAAGAACGAACTTGTCAACCTGATCAGAGGTGGAAGGATCAGCCTACCCCAACACGTTGAAACTAATTGGGTTTGGAGCAATTGGCTTAGCCGAAGACGTTCCCCCACCTTCAACATCATCACCAGCTGGTGTCTTCTCCTTACCAGCCGAAGCATCAGCCTTCAGTGCATTGTCCTCGCCGCTAGACAGCTCCATGTTGGTGTGAGGATTGGGGTAAAGCCCTTAAGTTCACAAAGAAAGTAGATTTATCATCAATGGAGATAGAGAATATCAATGAAAGTAGAGACTCTTACCGTAGGGGAGGATTTCACTATAGTATGGCGCAGGCATGCTAGCAGGTTGTGCAATTGGTGGGTCCTTATCAAACAAGTGTGCCACGAGCCGATCTATCTTAGCTTGGGTCAGAACTGCATGGAACAAAGAGGTTGTCAGATCAAAATGTCAGATCATTAGCAACAATAAGAAGAATTGGAGATCTTGCCAACATCAAGCTCGTGGTGTGGATCAACTAGCCGCGGGCATTCATATGCCAGCTTTTCCCGCCGGCCAAGGGGGAGAATCCACCGAAGAGTAAACTCTTCGACATAGTGACATGCCCGAAGATCGCCATCGCGGAGCTCAGCCACCTGCTTGATTAAAGCAGTCAGGCATGGTGTCATCTTTGGCTCTCCCCACTTTTTATCGATAAGAGACGGGAGTAGATGTCTGTTCGCCCATTGAGGGGCAATGTGCATATCAATAAGGAACCACCTCTAGGTAGCACCCTTCCAGCAGCCCTTGAAGGAAGCCCTAATGTAATCCTTCCAGCGGTGGCGACAAAGTGATAGGTCGATCCCAGAGAAGACAACCTTGTCATAATGGGTCAGGGAATAGAAGTACCAAAATAAGCTGGTATCCGCCATGATCCCCAGCCAGCATTCACATAGCATTGTGAAGTAGCTAAGGGTGGCTATGGCATTTGGATTCAGATTTACCAGCTCACACCTCAGAAAGTTCATTATAGCAACAAGAAACTTGCTAGGGGGAAGGCCAAGCCCAGTGATTAGATGGTATTCAAAGCAGACTACGGCGGAACCATCCACCGTGGGAATGTTTACCTCAGAAATTGAAGATTCTAAGCTGATGTTCAGTCAGCCGGTGGAATGATAGGCTTTGTGACCTACCTCGGTGAGCGTCAATTTCTTCCAATAATCATACATGTCAGGGATGGTTTTGTTCGCTATCTTGACAATAGCCATGTTGGAGGAGGAAGACGATGTCAGAACATCGCTCTCCATCCCAAAGTCACTCTTGTTGTCATCGATGATGGGCTTGGTGATGGTGGGAGGGTTCTGGTCAGCTTCACCATCCATTGCGTGGGAAGTGGAAGCAGTGTATCAAGCAGTAAATGGAGGAGTAAAAGATTGGAAGGTGAGTGTGAGAAACGATGAGACTTGACGTGTTCAGCGGCGCTCAGCTTTATATGTGCAGCAGGCGGCAATGTGACAATTCATTTCCCTAGAAAAAGATACATATTGGTGTTTTTTGCACCGGCGAGATATAGGGTGGTCAAGATCACGCGTTCCTATTCTGAGGTGGTCTTGCGAACTATAAAGCACACTATGGTTTATCCTGGTTCAGGCTCCTCCTTGGAGGTAATAGACCTACGTCTAGCTGATTGATATTGAAGATGAACAATGCTTATAATGGGGTGAGCAGAGAGCTCGAGAAGTTTGCAAAGTGAAGGGGGAAATGGTCTCATCGTTTTGCCCCTGCCTAAAGGGTAGGGGGCCTTTTATAGACCGTGAGCCAGTCGGATAACTATGAACTAATTATTTTTACATCAAGGAGGAGATTTACATGACTAGTGGGGCCCAGACTAGAGATGGTCAGTTCATAGAGGTCAGTTGGGGCTTCTCTGGCGTTCTCATCAGTTCCAGAGTATTCTTGGCGCTGAGGTGGACAACACATGAGAAGGTTCTTGGAGTTGGTGTCATGAGGTGCTAGCTTTACTTGGCCGCTAAGGTGGAGTCAGTCCTGCCAGACATTGTCTTGTCCCATCGCTGCAGTAGGCAGTGATGCCTCTCCGGGGATGTGAGGCCCCCGGGCTTGGATATTCGATGGAGTGTTGACCGTCCGGGTACCCAGTATTGGAAGCCCCCGGGCATGTCCCGAGCTGGGTTACGACGTTGGGTCATAATTGGTGTCCCTCGGTACCCTGGGTATAAGACCTCGACAATAGCTTTCGAGCCTTTTGTCGAGCGGATGGCCGGAGCTACTCGCTCTATGGGAGGCAGAATAGGTACTCACATGTTACTACAGGTACCATCGCAGGATCGACTCACGACCATGGGGTATCGCGGTACGACTGGAGTCGTGACATGTAACCGAAGTTGGGATGTATGACCAGAGTCGAGATCTACGACATGAATTGGGATGCACCTACATTATAAGCATGTGTAATGGGTAAATACTGATATGAAAAACTTATTTATTGCTCTGAATATGATAAAGGGTTAGCCAATTTCCTCTTGTGAGACATTCATTGTATTATCCACTCATTTGGACCAAACCATAGCACCGGAGCATAGGGTGTGTAGCTGCTGAGGGGCGTGACCCGTTAGAGCGTCGAGCGTGGCATAGATCATTATCATGCATGGTGTGGTATACTTAGATTATTTGCCACAAAAGTACTTAGCAAAGAATATGAGCGAGAAATAGATATTGGCTTGGAAGAAAATACTGTTAGGAATATGACTTAGCTGGTTCGGTGAAATGTCCCAAGGACTCGAGACAAAGGCCTTAGTCAGATGCTGGAGGGAACTCACCGCCTGTTGTGCAGCAACGATGTCGAGGATGCCCTTCAGCCATGGCGTGGTTGTGATGGGAGCAAGCGAAGCCCCCGTGCTGCGCCTTCTGAAAGAGGGGAGGCCGAAGCTCCCCTCCCCGCTTGACGTCGTGAGGAACTCCTCGGTGGAGTCCTCTATCATGGCCCATTGCAGGGTAGATGCCCCTCTGCCAGTTGATCCCATGAAAGAGGCACCTACGTTGCCCCTCTTGGGAGAGAGGCTCAGGTCACCGAAGTAGTCGGCGATGAACTCGAAGTTCCCAAGGCAAACGGTTTCACCGAGGGAGAATCCACCGCACGCCAAATGTTTACCGTTGGCAGCGATGAGGATCACAGATGATGGAAGCATTGGAACGTCTAGAGGAAAAGCATGCTATAAATCCCCCTTCCTAGAATGCCAACTATCTGTGTTTTACACCAGTAAGATACAGGGTGGTCAAGATCACACGTTCCTATTTCAGGGTGGTCATGCGAACTATAAAGCACACTATGGTTTATCCTAGTTCAGGCCCCTCCTTGGAGGTAATAGCCCTACGTCCAACGGTTTGATATAGAAGATGAACAATGGTTACAATGGGGTGAGTAGAGAGCTCGAGAAGTTCATGAAGTGAAGAGAGAAATATCTCGTCATTCTGCCCCCTGCCTGAAGGGTAGGGGCCTTTTATAGACCATGAGATGGTCAGATAACTATGAACTAATTATTTTTACATCTAGGAGGAGATTTACATCACCAGTGGAGCCCAGACTAGAGAAGGTCGGTTCATAGAGGTCGGTTGGGGCTTCCATGGCATTTTCATCAGTTCCAGAGTGTTCTTGGTGCTGAGGTGGATGACACTCAAGAAGGTTCTTGGAGTCGGTGTTGTGAGGCACTGGCTTTACTTGGTTGCTAAGGTTCTTGGATTCGGTCCTACCAGGCGTTGTCTTGTCCCATCGCTACAGTGGGTGGTGGCACCTCTCTGGGTGATGTGAGGCCCCCAGGCTTGCATATTCAATGGAGTGTTGACCGTCCGGGTACCCGATACTGGAAGCCCTTAGGAGCCCGGGCGTGTCCTGAGCTGGTTTACGAGGTTAGGCCATAACTGGTGTCCCTCTGTACCCTGGGTACAAGACCCCAACAATGCCTTTCTGTTTCAACCACCCATGCAATCCAGTCGCGAGATTGAGGAGCCAAAAAGTTCAAAAGTTTAAAATATTTTGAAGTGTGTGGCATCCACGAGAAGGAACCCCAGGTCAATGGATAAATCTTATCAATCCAATCGGCACGGTCATTTGCCCGAAGCAGAAGAAGTATTGGCATGGTGGTCCGATCGTGTTATCAACATTAGTGCCCGATCGGTATCAGCTAAGGCTCAGTGACCAATGTGAATATAGCCAAGCTAAGACATGTCCTACATTCTTTAATCGATCTCGATCTTTGTTCATCACATGCTCGATTAAAATAAGACCAACACAGTACGATGATTAAAGTTGATTTGTTCAGTGCCCGAGCCCGATCAAAGCAAGACTGTCAAGCAAGCAAAACCTAAGTGTCAAAGTTCACATCAAAAATACTTTTTCATTTCATCAAAGTTGAGAGAACAATACAGAAGTATATCAGCAAAAGATCTCGATTTCATTAATTTGGATTGAAGAGAACTCCTATTACAATTTACATGGAGTCTGAAGACTACTACAAGGACATAATAGAAACAAAAGAAAAGTTGCAGGAGGCATAAAGGGTGTTAAAGTACATCAATTACTCTGCATCACCATCCCCACTCCTATGCATAAAAGAGGATATGGAGTAGCAATGCAGAATCATTGAAGTTCTCCTTGAAGCAGGCCTCCCATAGGTGCCTCCATGGCACAACAGCCTAGGGCGAATTGGCTTCATCTCCACTATTGCTACCACCAATAGTTCCTGATCAGGAGCCTGATCGTCACTATTATCATCTTGCACCCCCTTGAGTGCTTCGTCGGTGTCGACAGTGGAGGCGGTTGAGGCTGGGATCCTTGCAGCAGAAGAAGGCACACCATCAGCGTCGGCGGTGACCTCCTCATGCACCTCTTCTTCATCATAGTCATTGAGGATGATGACCTTGCCATCGTCGGGTGGCCCCAAGATGTCACGGTTGAGATCACCGAAGAATCTTCTGGCAAACTCAACATCCTGCAAAGCATCAGGGATGAGACCTTCCTCATCCGAAGATGAAGAAAGATCCATGATCGGAGCCTTCCCGAAGGGACCTCCCTGCTCAAGCACTGATGAGTGTGGGCGGCACAAGGAGAGCTCTGATGAGGATCCCAGCGGTGGCGGTGATCTAGAAGGTGCTGGCGGTGGAGTCTTAGCACTACTGGGTGACAGACTTCCCTCTTTAGAGGGAGAGCTAGCATGCTTTGTGCCTCTCTTGTCCTCTATTGTTGGTAAGAAGAGAACATGAAAGGTGAACCCTAAGCGAAGAAGAGAAATGGAATGTGAGATGGTTATCAACTCAAGACGAAGGAGATATTTATAGCCTAGGAGTCGTCGTGCTGCTATAGTAACAGGCATCATTTTGGTTCCCGTGCACCCACTTGAGTGCATCTTTTTGAGAACCGTGTGTCATGCGCCGGTTATCCAGATGGTCAAGCAAACTGTCCAACTTTTCAAAGAAAGGTACACAGAGACATGACAACTGTGCAGCAATTGACACGTGTTGTGGACTCGTCAATGTGTATCAAACATATCATCAACCTAGTGCAGCATCGGGAAAGATTTATCAGAAGATTGAAGACTAAAGGTAGTGTGAAGTCAATCAGCGGAACCCGATGCATGAAGTCCGGTCTATACGGAGGAGTCTGATCAGCGAATGCCAATCAACAGGTAGCCTGATCAGGAACCAAAATTGCCAGGTTGACGACATGTTCACGGGCTAGTGACGATACCAGAAATATCCACCCGGGCTAGGGGCCCAATAGCTGCAATGGCCTACGAGGCTAGGCGTGTCCTTATTTAGAGTCCTAATTAGATGCATGTTTGTGTGAGTTGTATCAGAGTTAGAAACCTACCGTATCTATGAGGTGGTTCTCCAGATTATAAAAGCAGCCACCCGCAATCTATCAAGGCATCACATTTTACAGCATAATACATTGAAACTAGACGTAGGGTTGTTACTCCACGAGAGGGCCTGAACCAGTCTAAATCTGTCATGTTCATCCTCAAGATTGATCTTGCATCACCGCACTTTCCCTTATCCTCATCACAAGTATCTAACGATGAGACACCGACAGGGGGTTTGTGCTCTTGCTGGCGAAGAGCGTCGATGGCTTGCTGCAACTCTACTTTCATTGCTCTCTCTTACTCAATTTCTTGCTGCATGACTTGAGCTCTCTTCATGACCACCCTTCATCTAACCATGTGCTCTGCACAAGCCGAAGGCAATCATTCTCTTGGCAAAGGTGTGCCAACTCGTCTTCTATGATCGCTTTGATTTCATCCTCAAAATCTTGATGCTGATCTTCTTGAGCTTCAGCTTCTCGGTGTGGGTCTTGGTTGTGATGCTTTTGTTGCTATGATGTTGAAGGTGAGAAATCTGGGACGGCAGTGTTGGTTGTGAACACCTCTGCTTGAGTCGATGGTTGCCCCGCTGGGCCCTCAGGCCTCCTCGCGTCGACAGCCTTGGCATGGGACTCGGTAGATGTGTGTGGGTGGCTTGTTTGAGGTATGTGGGTAGTTAGTATGATTGCTTCAGCAGTGGTGAGATCCTGGCCTACGGTCACCTAAGATGGGCCTTCGGCTAGAAGCTCCTTTACGGGTCTCTTTTTGGGTGACATTTCATGGGTGTTTTGTTGTGCTTGCGAGCACGATGGGCATCAATGTTGGGATTTGTAGCCGAGGGCTAGCAAATCTCGAACAAGAAAATGTAAGAACGACAGTAGCAAACTCGTGAGTAAAGGAATCAGACACGTGTTAAAGTGCACGAAAAAATAGGGAACACTTCAACTGCACCGAACTAGGTACTCGTGTGGGTCTATTTATAGCGCAACTACCCTTAACTACCTGCTCCGCCAATAGAGTATACAGTCAAGGGGATAATCTAGACTATTATATTACAATACTGCTTTATAGCGCTCCAATAGGGCACCAACACGTGTGGATGTCCATGCGGCAACCTTCGCCTGGTCGGTAGTGCACAGCCACTGGCTTTTGTCCTTCAATTGCATTGACATGTGAGATCCGCCTCATCCGTGGGATACCTCCGACGCCTCTCACTACTATGAACATGCACTGTAGCAACAGGCTATAAGTCACTGTGGACACGGGCAACCAGCCCGTCGCTACAGTGGTAGCTCAGTAGCGATGGACAGAAGACGTCCGTCTCTATTATGGCTCCTAGTAGCGACGGGCGTGCGGATGTCATTTACCTATCGCTACTCGAGTCCACTGTAACGACAGGCGTGCTGCCGTCAACTCACCCATTACTGCTAGATAGAAAACACAATCTGCATTTAGTTTGTAAAAGAAGACACAATCTGAAACAAAACACAATCTGCATCTAAGAACATACATCAAGTTCATACAAAAGCTAAGCATACATACAAAGAGTTCATGCATCTAGTAACATATATACATACATAGATTAGTTCGTACATCAAGTTCAACAAAACCTAAATAGACGTATCAAGTTTGACAAAAGCTAAATAATTGGCATCTAGGAGCAACTACTCACAGCCTCCTCCTTCTTGGCTACCTCCTCCTCTGTCTTAGCCAATCGCTCTGCTAACTGCCGAACCTTATCATAAATTTATATAGTTTAATTAGTAATTATGAGACCATAGTAATAAATAAATTTAACATTTGACATCTCTGCCCACCTTGTTCTTGTCTGCCTCCACCGTCTTCTTATGATGGTTAATTAATTGTATCAGGATTTTGTTGTCCTTCTCCGCCTTCTCCAACATCTCTTCTAACAACCGAATCTGATAATTTATATAGTTTAATTACTAATCATGAGACTAGTAATAAATATACTAAACATTTGAATACTTATGCTCACCTTTTCAATGTGGTGGCAACAATCATCTGGGTCAGAGGCATTAGAATCCTCTATATCAAATATTTTAAGGTCAATAGAGGAAGACTTATCATCCTCTGTGTCAAACATTGAAAGATCAACAGAGGATGACTTATCATCCTCTTTCTCATGCTTAGGAGGAGTGTGAGAGAAGTCCATGGCTGACAGTTAATAGTTTGGTCATAAGCATTTTGACATATGCAACAATTTGATCATAAGCATCTTAACATAGGGTCACAAGCAATAGTATCTTAAAAATCTATGCAACAATTAATCTATGCAATAGTATCTTCAAAATCTTGATATGAAAATCAATGTCAAAATATGATGAAGGTTTTTAGTGATGCTATTGCCCATTGCATAAAAGTTGAGCACAATTAGTTAAGAAACAAAAGCATAAATAATTCTTGCAAATTTTCAGTATTAAGATTTTCTAATATTCAATAGTAAAAAGAGATTAAATTATCCTTGCAGTCACATTTAAATAAAAGGAATGATGTGTCACTTATTTGTCTTAACATGAACACAGGAATAAGAACAACATATATAGATTTAAATATGAATTTGACAATACTTGAACTAATACGAATAAGCAAATGACTAAACCTAACAGGAGAGTAGGACATCACAGATCATATGCACAAATAAATGAAAAGGAAAAGCGTTGGGGGAGGACCTCGACGGCAGTGGGGGAGGACCTCAACGGCGATGGAGGCGCACGTGGAGGAGGAGCAGGCGTGCAGCATGAACCTCGATGGCAAGCGCGCGGGTGGCGTGGACCTCGACGGCAGGCGCGTGGTGGAGGCACACACGGAGGAGGAGTGAGGCGCCGGCGTAAACCTCGATGGCGGGCACACAGTGGAGGTGCACGCGGAGGAGGAGCGAGGCACCAGTGTGGAGGCACACGCAGAGGACATGGAGGAGGGCGTGCGGTGGAGGTGCACACAGAGGACGCGGAGGAGGAGCGGGCGCCGGCGGATGTGTGGCAGGGAAATGACAGGGTTCGGATTTAGGGGCTCGAGCACACTTAAAAAGAAGAATAGTAGCAACAGGCAGGGTTGATTACATCAACACACCCGTCGTTAAAGAAGAATAGTAGTGACTGACATGTTGACGTCATCAACGCCCGGTGCTATATATGAATTATCAACACCCGTCACTACTGTGGTTATGCCCGTTGCTACAGATTAAGAAAAACAAAGTTTAGAATAGATTGATCCATTCGATATATTACACAATATGGTAGAATAGATTGGAAAATCAACGATAATAATAATTTAAGAAATAGAAGGAGAATACAATATAAATAATATATTGTGTAGATTTCTCATACCAACAGACGGTTATGATAATGCATGCTCAACATGTAGGAAATTTCGTTCTGGTCTTTTGAAAAAAAAAGAGCAAAAAGTCTACCGCATGAGCCCCCACACAGCTCAACCCAATTGTTTGACAGCCGGGCTCAGACCAGATAAAGGGCCCGTTCGGTTAGGTCGAACCGGGTCGGAAGGCAGATTTTTCCGGCCGGAAATATTCTGCCCAGCTCCAAAACGGTCCAGCCCAAATGGTTTGTTCGGTTATGCTAGGGCAGTTCCAAATCCCGGCCTTTCCCAGCTTTTTCTCCTCTCCGATGGCCCGGAAGAAAAACCCGACCCCATCGGCATGAAAGAAAAATGAACAGGTGAGCGAGCGAAAGGAGCTACTCAAACCTAACTTGATGTGATGGCGGCGGCGGCGGCGGGGCAGCTGTCGATGGCGCAAGGCGCAGCGGGCTAGCGACACGAGGCGACGGCGACGACAATGGCAACACATCCATTTCCGGCTCGGAGGTGCGTCTCGGCGCTAGCTGCTCACGCGAATGAGACCTCGTGGTGGTGGCGGTGGGGCTGATGATGACGCAAGGCGGGCACCAGTGGGCAACGGCGTGAGGTGAGCAACACTAGAGTCCTCCACACGCTCCAGCTCTCCAAGTCAACCTTATCCTCTTCTTCCTCTGCTCGATCTCGCCTTCTTCTTCCCCCTCAGAGCTAGGACGAGATATGGTGATATGTTGGGAGCTGCGCGTGATAATGTGCGGCATGGAGGAGGAACGGGTGGTGTGCACGCACAAGGCGCCGGGGGCGTGCCCGCGGTGCGGCGGGCCAGTGGTGGCCACCGATGTGGAGAGCGAGCATCGCATCCTGTGCCTGCGGCTGTGCCTCAAGAGCAATCACAAGTACTCCTACACCATGTGCTTCCACCGCCTCGTCACCCTCGTCAGCTGAGCACCAAAGATTCTTGCTTATAAACAAGCTCTCAATGGTTCTAGTCTAATTTCAAGCCTCAGGCTGGTGAAATTGAACATGGTTCTTTGAATAATATTGAGTGTGTTTTGACATGGTAATGGTTTTCTGTTTTGCAAGTTTGAGTCATATGTTGCCACTTATGAGTTTGAGCATGTTCCTTTTTTTTACCCAGTAAACATGCAGTCCGTGCAGATGTGTTGAACCGGCAGTGCTTTTCTTTGCCTTCACAAACATTTTCTTTATCTTTACTGATAGCTGTTGACAGTAAATTAAACTTCACTGGATACCATGTGTTCTGGATGCTATGTGTTCTTATGATGCAGAAATTTTTAGCACTGTAAAGCACTGGAATTTCAGAAATTTTTAGCATTGTGAAGCACTGGAATATTGCAGAAATTTTCAGCATTGTGCATTAATTTTTATCTACTAGAATATTGCAGCAATATTGTTTGAAACATTGTTGTTTAAAATAACTGAAGCCAGGAAAAGATATGGCCTGGAACAACCGAACTCTATTTCTGATGATCTGTTTTAATTCAAGGTGATGATTCAATCATCACCAGGTTTTAGTGAGACAGTTGGGATTACTCAATCATGGCCATGATTTTTTTCTGGCCCCACTTTTAAAACAGGCCTGCCGAACGAGGCCCAACGGCAAAATGGATCCGGCAGCCAACTTGGGTCGAGGCGGACAAGATGAGGCTGGACAGGAATATTGGCAGAGATTCAAGCGGTGAGCAACATCCTTCCCCAGTGCAAGTTGATAATTAAATCAATACCTTTTTTGATAAATGAAGTTGTCAAATTCGGAAAAAAAACATCTACATCATACATGCCTGAGAGAGGGTTTGTTCTAGTCACAATACAGTTGAGTTGAACTTACTGTGTCGATGACCCTTATTCGTTCAACTTGGGTTGAGCTACGGGAGTGCACGAGCGTTGCTCAACGGACTGCGAATGTTGCTTCATATTATCATATTCATCGCTTACTAACATCCTAATACTCATGTTAAAAAATCATTGAACATGGATTTTGCTAAATTTAGAGATTTTCTTATTTGCTTCAAAGTTATCTTGTATAATGTGAAAAATTCACTGGATAAATGGACAATACACAATATCTTTTCGGATGGGAGTTAGCACCCGATAATGTGACTTCACAGGAGGGTAATAAACACAATGATTTTTCTCTCATAAAAAAGTACACATGAAAATAGCTTGAGGATCTAACTGAACTAAATTTACCTCTGATAAAAAATAGGCAACTCATCAAGGCGTCAAATGGTGGTTTCTACTCTATAGCCATGCTGAGTTACTTATATGTCCTGTAAGTATAGATACTTAGTAAATGTGATTGCATAG
>VSTD030001893.1:0-12445 GCA_008808055.3 Sporobolus alterniflorus | reverse complement strand
CGATCTCGGTTATTCAAAATAAGATCTCAGAATACTACAGGCAATGCATGGTGCAAAAAGAGATGGATTACGCAAGGAGACAGCAACACTTCCTTCTTTCAGAGAACAATGTTATCAAAAGAAGGAAAACAGAATTAACAATTCCATCTGTAACCCCAATGGCATCATGGTAAGAATATTGCTTTTTATTTGGTGGTGTAGAAAATGTTTCTTTTAATCTATCTTCTGCCTCTCCTCCCTCAGGAGCCTCCTCAGTATATTATTGCCTTTAATTGTCTCTGCAAATCAGATGCTTCTTATCATAAAGGTAAAAAAGCCGGTCTTGGAGTTCATATAAGCTTGAACGGAAATCAGGAAATGTGGAGCCTGCATATACAAGCTAAAACTTCTATTGTAGCGCCTCCCCTCTAGACGCTGAATAAGCTTTAAGCATGTACCTTGGTTATCAAATCTTATGTTTTCTTGCAGGTGAAAGGATGTGTCTTCTTTTCAGATAATGCAACCTTGATCTCCTACATGAAGAACACTGAAGATTCAACCCCGGATTGGAGACTGAACAACATCAAAAAAGAAATGGAAGATAGCTTGAGAAACATGAGCATGAACTTCTTTTATATTCCAAGACGAGAGAATTTTGATTGCAGATGCTTTGGCTAAAAGTTCTTCAACTCTCCATATAGGGATAGCAGAGTTGCTCCAATATTAATCATTGCAACTGTTGTCCTGTAAAACATGTTACTTGCATATGAATGAATGCCCTTTAAGGGCGTGTTTCCTTCAACAACAACAACATAGGCCGTGGAGTACTACCAGATGGAGTCGAGCCGAGCATGATCCACACCGTCACCGTGGCTGCAGGTGCACTGCGGATATAGGCCGGTCCAGCGACTCGCGCGCCGATGATTCTTGGTCAGCCAAGCGCGCTCGTCGTTTAATTAGGTATAGGAGTCATTAATAGTCTGCTGTTCTGTTCATCGACCACCGGCTGACACGCCAGCATGCAGACCAGATGTTGCGTCTGCGTGCTTGCATGAATGCCGCGCCTGACTGCAGCCTGCAGCCACTTAGATCACACACGCGTACGTACACGTACTATACACGGCGGCATCGGCATTATCAGGCTGCTGTGTACCCTGGGAGTGCGTGCGTGATCGGCTTCTGAGAAGCGCATTCATTCTGTCGAGATAGATGTGCGTATGTGCGCGTTCCTGGGCATTGGCCGGCCCCCCCTGCTCATTCATTTCCTGCACCAACGTGGAGCCACCGCTGCCGGAGCGAGGTTAATGGCAGGAGGCCCTTTTGTACGTTTGCATGGCCATTTATGGGTTCAATTGTATTGCGTGAGCATGTGTCGTGTCGTAAGCAACGCAGAGGTTCGATCCGACCCAACCAGCAGCATGCAAATGGGGTGGTGCAAAACGGATGGGGTACCATTATTCCTTTCAGCGCATTCTGGTCGATCTGGTCTGGTGCGGCTGCAGCACGACGCGTTTTTTCTCGGCGGGTGGCTGTCGTCACGTCCCATCGCAACCTCTCCTTTCCCTTTCGCCGTTGCGTTTGATTTGATTTTGTTCTCCGCCGCATGTCACGTACGCTTACCGTGCAAGGTTCATTTTTATTCGCTTGACAGCCACGGGCCAGGAAATCTAGTACATACTAATGAGATCACAGGCGACGACATGCGAGCAAATTAAACGGTAGGCTTAATTATTGCCTGTTAACTCTAAAAGGTTAAGTGAATAAAGATAAATATAACTATTTTATAAGAAAATTACTCTCCAAGAGACTTTTCATCATGCTCGCT
Source organism: Sporobolus alterniflorus (assembly GCA_008808055.3). Taxonomy (NCBI): domain Eukaryota; kingdom Viridiplantae; phylum Streptophyta; class Magnoliopsida; order Poales; family Poaceae; genus Sporobolus; species Sporobolus alterniflorus. Next base: position 10,641 of record VSTD030001893.1, on the reverse strand, counting down.
ACGGATTTTTCCTTTAGCCTTTTAGGTGCATTTCATTTTGCAGACTAGATAAAATCAGAAAATTTAGAATTCATTTTGGCTGCTAGTTGCTCTTACCTGTGAAAAGTTTGGTACTTCTTTAATTCTGGGCTGTAGTGGCGACGAACGAACGGAGGGAAATTAAAACTCGAACATGAAAAAGGTAGAGAATGCTTCCGAATTTGAATTGTACACTGATTGGCAGCGGTGGCTCCGGCTCGTGGCCCCCAACTCAACGAGTGGTGGATTAGGACAGCACAGTGAGATTCCTGTTTCCTATTCGCGTTCGAAATTTGAGAAAGGGAACAGAGTACCGTTGCAGAGCAACATGACAAAGCTAGCAGTGGTGGTCCTTCGCCTGCGGCGACCCATTGGTGTGATTCTAAGCTCTGGCAGCAAATGTTTAATGCCAAACAATCGAAAGCAAATCATGTGTTATTTTCCATGATGTGACCCCATATTTCATCCGTGTACCAAATCGGGTAGTAGAAGTTAACATAGTTCGACAGCATGAACAAGCATCATAGCAAAGCGTTTGCCACGAGCGGATCAAAATAAAGGGCAAAACGATAGCAAGGACAAGGTCACTTGTTCACAACGAGTAACGGCGCCATTACATAGCCCATGAACAACAGTGTGCATTTCAGGATCCGCATGAGGCACTTCAAAGTGAGCTAGTTATATTGGGCCAATATCGCTCTTTATCAGGCCGAACTGGACTCATCGACCGTAGTTCAAAGACCATAATTTGCTTTGTTTCAGAATACACGAAATGGGACTCGCCAAAAAAAACATGAAATGGAGAAAATGCAAAATCAGTCACATTGGCAAAACAAAGGTCACTAGCTACAGCAACTCGTACGTATGAGTTGCTGCAAGCAATTTAAATAGCATTATACCTTTTACAAATAAAAAAAGGATCATCAGATTGTAATAATTTTGCAGCTGGACAGATGATGCACCCGTTAGAGCTTAAACCTTGATTTTTTCCATTAAAACAAGCACCAGTATCAGGTAACTTGAGGTTCGGGATACAACTTACAAGTAAGGTGCATTCCATGAGCTCCCCAAATGCAACATTATTATTGCCGCCATCATCTTTTACGACAGTAAACTTTGCGAACAAAAGATGAAAAGAGTAATCAACAGCAGAAAATCCAACAGGGCAGGTTCCTCCGGAGTCCAATACAACAGGTGGCACGTCAATTAACCTGCACCAAATAAGTAAACTGGTTACAATAATACCACATCACTGAGTGATAATCAGGGATGAATTCCACACCAAGTCTGCTGCTAGACTCAAACTGTGGGTCCTGAACTAGTACCGAATATATTCAAAGAAAAATACAAGTATTGTTTATGATTCCAGAAACAGGTTTACAACCCTCAGCACTTGATTCCAGATAAATTAAAATGTGCAAAAACTTCGATGGAAAACATAATTATCAACTGTTGCTGAAATGCTGCGATTAGGCAATCCAATAAGGGTAAATATGGGCAGGATAATAGTCATGAAAGTAACTGAGATAACACATTTGCCATGGTAAGCAAGGAAAGCATCAGAGATTCCCCATAAGATCGAAGTATATAGCAAACTCATCACACAAATAGCAAACTCATCAAACAATAAAATGATGTTAGTTATGGATAGATAATCATTTATATTCAGTGTGTGTTTGGTTCATTGCCAAACATTGCCACACCAAAGAATTGGCATGCCACAATTTCTTTGGCAACTGTTTGCTTCTTTGCCATAACTATGGCTTGCCACGTTGCTACCCCACCTGCCATTGACTCACATTCTTGCCAAACTTTGCCAAAAGTGTGGTGAACAAATTGGTCACCATACTTTTGACAAAGTTTGGCAAGCATGTATGGCAAGGTTTGGAAACAAACCAAACAAGCAGTTCCAATAATGAGTTTTGCAAAAATGGTAAATTCTACTAAAACTGCTAAACTCTGAAGGAGGAGACCATGTAGCGATCACAGCCATTGGATCCAGCTTTTGCTGAGTTGCGAAGTGTCCGCAAATCCATTGATATTCTACTATACCGTCCCAAGTGCTGCCACCAACTTCAGTAGCTCCAGGACCAAATTACAACCAGTTCCACTTCTAAACTTGTCATCAACACAAACTTAAGGCCTAAACCGTAATCGATCTTGCCACAATATAAGCTGCTCAGTGACAATCCGTCATCAGCACAGGCTTGAGCCTCCCATCCCTACCCCGACCCATCAATGCATGCCTCCATCACCAGCAATCGCCATTGTCACAGGGTTGCAAGGAGGCAAAAATAACAACAACAACCACCAAGCCTTTTATTCCCAAGCAAGTTGGGGTAGGCTAGAGATGAAACCACATAAGCAAAAAAAACATGGACAAAACAAGAGTGAAAAAGAAGGGGAAAAATAAAAGGCGATAAAAAACCAAATCAAAAAAGGAGAAAAGGCAATAAAATGCTAAGTCAAAAAAGCGTAAAGGGGTGGGGAAAAAAACTTGACAAAAGACAATAAAAGGAAGGAATCAAAGATTAAGGTTCTGGCACATGAATTGCAAGCTTCCACTCTCTCCTATCTAATGCTAGCTCATTGGTGATACATCAATCCTTCAAATCTCTCTTCATGGACTCCTCCCATGTCAAGTTTGGTCGTCATCTGCCTCTCTTCTCATTACCGGTTCGTCTTATTACCCCATTACGAATTGGTGCCTCCGCGGACCCCCGTTGGATATGTCCAAACCATCTCAAACGATGTTGCACGAGCTTCTGCTCAACTGGTGCCACCCCTAGTCTCTCGCGTATGTCATCGTTCCGGACCCAATCTCTTCTTGTGTGGCCACAAATTCATCGTAGCATGCGCATCTCAGCTACGTTTAGTTGTTGGACAAATTGAATAATTTCAAAGGAAGATTAAAGTTTGAAGTTATGATGTCAAGCTTTGGAGATTTCAAATTGAAACTTATATTTATTTGTGGAAAGTTTGAAGTTGTTAATTGGAAGGTTATAGTTTTATCGAATTTAAGCTGAAAGTGAATATATCAAGACGAAAGGAAAATTCTCAAAGTTGGGAATGTGCAATTATAGTGGAAAATGGGCACGCTACCCTCTTCTAGGTGCCTATTTTCTTTTAAATCCACCATTTAGTAGCGTAAAAATCACCTCAGTGGCAACAGTGTCTTTATGCATGGTAAAAAACCTTTGTCAAAGCTCATGAGCCTAAAACAGAAAACTTATGAAGCAACAAAGGTTGAAAGCAAATAAGTAGGAAAAGAAACAAAAATTAACTCTTCCCTTCAAAAGAAAAGAAAAGAAACACAACATTCCTGCTTCATTCAACAGCTCAAGACTGCATTAATATTGACATAAGCATAAAGAAGACTAAGTGAGTTCACAAATGAGTAAAAATATATATCGTCGCCTCTTAAATGGTGATAATATTACTAACTGGTCACTGATACTCACTTAGTAGACCGCAAAGAGACTGGAAAGCTGTCAAGTATGTTTCAATTGGCAACATACTGGTTCATGAAAAACTATTTATTCGATGTTGAAAGTGCTACTTAAGTGATAGTATCTATAACACACATATCAGAAACCATGACACTTCTCGATCCTGTCCAAAGGCCCAAATATAAGACAAAACAGTGTTAAACTCAAGGAATTTACAAAATTGAACTACTTTAAGCTCAAACATTACTCCAATAGAGATTAAAAGCATTATATTAGTTTATTAGAGGCAAGAACCAATAAGAATCCCGTCAAAACCAGTTTATCAACTAACTATTCAACGGAACCTATTAAGAACAATGTACCAACTATTAGCAGAATCGTGCTCAACTCTAGTTTCAGGCCATTTCGGATCATAGCATTGAGTGAGCTTTTTTGTCATGCGAATTGTAGCGAAGCTATATCCTATCCCAATATTTTGGTAAGGCGGCCGGGACGCCCTGACTTTTTTTTCGCCTTGACGCTTAGGCCACGCCTTAAAAACATAGCTAATCACTATAGTGCAGTGTTCACTGGTTCATGTAAAGTAATTTCAATCTAAATAACTTCATAGCCAGGAAGAACACGTGGATTCAAAGGATGATTAGTCCGTACGGCGATGAATTGAAGTTTTTCTAGCTTTACAGTAGTAGTACAAGCAGAGAAGAAACCCTAGCTCGAAACTGAAATCTAAAAAACAGTACGATACATCACCTGTCACCTGGCTCATTTCTGGTATCCGCCGCCGATGGTGTTGTCGTCCTCCTCGACGGTGGTGTTGACGTATGGCTGGGGGAAGTCCTTGAAGGGATCGAACTGCTTGGTGGCCATGTAGCGCTCGAGGTCGGGCTTGCGGAGGAGCGTGCAGCGGACCGGCGGGCGGTCCCGGCGGCGGTCGCGGGTGTAGTACTTGATGTCGTAGACGGTCTCCGGGTCGGAGGTGGGCACGATGGCCCTGTCGCGGTCGTCGCGCACGGTGGCCGGGCACTTGATGCGGTACTCGACCGCGTCCGGGAGCGCGCTGCGGTACTCGGGCGAGGCGCAGGGGCCCGTGATCTCCCACGGCTTCTTGAGGAACCTGCGGGAGCCCCTGGAACAGCGACTTGCCGGCGCCGGCGGCAGAGGAGGCGGCGGAGGCCATGGGGATCGCGGTGGCGGGATCGACGGAGACGGGAAGGGCAGATCGGCAGCGGCTGGAAGATGGGGACGCTGGAAATGGCGATGGGCCTAGATAACGTGGGCCACAGCAACAGGTAAACCACGAGGCCCGTCAGTCGTTGTAAATGACAATAGGCCTGAAGACCACGGCAAACTACCCGGCCCACGCCGCATCACAAGAATATTCCGTCGATCGCATCGGATAACCACCCTGTTACTCACAGTTGCAGACCGATGGGCCCTTCAGTACAGCGTCATCCCGCTGCGCTCACCGATCTGATATGTCTGTTGCTAAATAGATTATTCCGTTTCCTCCTTTTTCGCACCGCGCTTATAGTTGAGGGGCGTGGCTGCATTGGTTAAGCGATTGTAGCCCTTGTTCTCAGCTTTGCCTCTGTTGCTACCTTTATTCACTGTTAGTTCAATTTGTATATATATACGCTACCTGTTCTATTGTTTCTTTGGTGGTACTCTGCTACTTTAGGAGATGTGCTGCTTGAAAATTCATCGTGTATTTTTCGTGAGATGGTTGTTTTCATCGGTTTGGTGATAAGTGATGACTGGATCCGGATGCACAATAGGAAGCTTCAGCAACAAGCGATGAGGTACGAGAGAGCATCGTGGAATAGTGTCTTCTGTTGCCTCAATGATGGGATGTGTGCTGCAAGCGATGCTGCTTCCCGTGAAACTAAGTTGAAGGATTTTAACATGTCATTCCAAAAGGAATTAATTTATCCAGGTTTAAATCATATATTTGACATATGTATTGTATTTATGTTTAATTATTTTTCAGTGGGAGACGACGTCCCCATCGACAGTGAGACATTCTTAGTGACCGACTTCGTGAATCTCAAGATTAAGTCGACTTAGTCTTTTAGAGGTGCTCATAGGAGTAGGGTGTATGTACGTGTGTTCATAGAGGTGAGTGTTCATACATATATGAATATCTGTGTTTGTATTGTGTTTCTAAAAAAAAGATAACCAACTTCGTGATGATGCTAGGATTTCGAAGGTTATACATGCCTATAGAACACTAGTTGATAACCTCAAGAGTTGTTGCGGGAAGAGTAACTGACAATTTAAGATATATTTTAGCTAATTATGATTATCTATTTAAAAATATAGAAATGTTGGAGCATCTTTGTGTAAAAAGATAAGAGTGACACTAAGGTGTCATGACTGCAGGCTAAGAGAATTTAAATTTAATGACCTCTTACTTATATAGTTATATAGGATTTCTGGGAAGAGATTCAAGCCATCTTGATAGCACAAATAACTGCGATTGTTATATAGCACAAAGCACCGCGATCGTCATTGAACCATTCTTGTCAGGTATGAAGCTTCAAGCTCAGTTTTTTTTGTGTGGATGAGATGCTTTAGTTGTAGTCTTTGATTTTGTATTAAAATGGTGAAGTTGAACAATTTAAGTTGATGTCTTGTTGTGCTCAACTTTCACCATTTGACTTTTCATCATGGTACCATGGCTGCTTGGAATTTTTAGCTTACAAAATTAGAGCATGTTTAGGAATATAGGAGGTATATTATTGCCAAATTTTTGTACCAGACTGTATAGTTCTGAATACATTGTTTTACTGATACATTAATCCAGCATTTAATGACACGAATTTAACTCAGCCAACGCTGTATATATTGTACATGATCTGGCTATGCTTCATAGCTGTTAGGAAATAAAGAGCTGTGATCTTTGTGTGTATCCAATCCTATTCATTTAGTTATTGCTTTATTTTGTTAGGTTTCCTAAGCGGAATTAGATTAGACATGTTACATTACTTTCCTTATAATAGGGCTATATATACGAAGCAATAGAATGCTTAGAATGCAAAAAGCTGTCAAGTTGTGTAGCACTAAATGAGATTGGTTCACTTGTGTTTATGTGAGCTTTGTGTTTTTCAGTATCGGGTTCTAACAAGTGGGATCAGAGTTAGGTTTCAATCCTTGTTGTGAAGATGACGGGGAATAAGGTCTACGACACCTCCAAAGATGGAGTTATGACCGAGATGGTGATTCGTGAGGTAGGCGGCGGGACTAGCTACCATGCCCTCACCAAGACCAATTACTCCGATTGGGGGCTCCTGATGATGGTGAAGTTGAAGGCGCTGGCTCTCTGAAACATCATCAAGGACAGCGGCACCGATCACCAGGAGGAGATGATGACGCTTGACGCCTTGTGCGGTGCGATACCACCGAAGATGGTGCCGATAATCGTCAAGAAGGATACGACCAAGCAGGCCTATGCTGCGATCGCGACCATGAGGGTCAACGAGGTGTGACAGAACCACCTCAGAAATGAGGGGTTTATCTCCCAAGATCGTATCGGGGGATTCTCGGTGAAGCGAGAATACACAAACATAACACATAAATATACAATACCATATAAAGTTCAAGTTAAAGTTATTATAGATTAAGTGTCATGTATTAAAGTTTACAAAAAATAAAGCCAAAAAGATGTTTCAAAAGACAATCAGAGTTTTGTGGAAGCGTTCATCTCTCACGATAGACACACACTCTTCACCCTAGAAGGGAGTGTGCCTACTCGGATGACCTACACCTACGAGTCCCAGTAGGGAACTCAGCCCTCATCAGTATGGATCTCCCACTGACAGTCATTGTCGGTGTTGTCGGAAGAAGAAGGAAGATGCTCACCTACACACAAATAAGCAAAAACAACAAGGGCAAAAGATTGAGTGACTACGCTCAACAAGACTTATCCATCGTGATCCGAAGGTCACGAATTCTAAACATGCAAAGGCTTCAAATGAAATAGCGGACTCAAACCTACTAGCACTTACTACTAATCATTTTTAAGTAAGTTATTAGCCAAGTTAAGTTGATTAACAATAATAGATTAGCAACATATGCTAAGCATGCATGGTAACTCAATCAACCATTTTTAGTATCATCATTTCGACTATCAAGTAGATATAATTAAACATAACCATAAACCTCATATTAACATGGTGAAATATCACTTCTATGTTTGGATGCAGTGAACAAGCTTCATCCATATTCGAATCAATAGTCACATTGTAAGAGAAATAACCTGATAACACGACACATGTGAGCCACACAGGCACCACGAGTGGCTACCTTTCACGATGACTACTAAAGAGTTGACCTGGACCCACCGTACCCTAGTGTCGTCTTCCACGCGAAAACCTCGTTGGGTAGTCCGTGGGTGACCCAAACACTATCCTAATGTCATCTGTGAAGTACAATGGGGGGTCGTCCAACTCAGCGACCATCGAAGCTACTAAGTTTATGGGACTCCATAAATCTCGTATGTGTCAGTACACAACTCAATGCTTGTTACAACAGGGCCCAACCGACGCGGTTCTTAATCGACACAGGCGGAGGCTACCACATCGGAGCTCCAAATCTGACATCAGACCACTCTCAAACTTCCCATCCAGTATTCTCCACTTATCCCACCCGGTCTCACATAAAACCACTAACCGATCGCTAACATAAATCACATAGAACCACCATCGTGAGAAGAGACCCTATCACGAGTGGCTATCAACCACTCAGCTTCTACCGGTGGCCTATTTTACTAAGCACAGTCATTCTATCGTTCTAAATCTATCGTGGGGGTAAACAAGGTATTTTTGTAAGGGGGTTCGTAATGCAATTAGTTTCCATCAAACTCATATATGTAAATGCACAATCATAAACATAAAATAAATATTATAAAGTGAAACATATGGAAGGATTATACATTCGGTGATTGCCTTGTTCAGGGAAAGTAAGTTAGTATCTATGAGAGTTGGCGCTTGTGGATCACTAAACACCTCTGAGACTTGCTCCTCCTGCGGTTGCTCCTTGAGATAGCAGCCTACACATTATGCACATGCGATAACGAATTAAAGGTTGAGTTGATTTAAATAAGATTGAAAATTGTCTGACGTGATTCTGGGAGGCCAAAATTTATGTAGATTTTTATGGACATGAATTTGAATATGGCACTTGGTGAGCAGATTTGAGATGACATGAGGACTGTGTATGACAAATTTCATAAATTTATCAGGCACAAAGGCACAGAAAAGGAGATATTAATTTATCATCGTTTCCATTTTATGAATTTTGTAGAATGGGACAACAGGATTCATTGAGATTCTAAAGCATGGAAATGTACACCTCACTGAGGGCATTGCAACAAAATTCGTCCCATAATTTTTCAAGTCGGAGTTTACTTGATATCAATTTTTAAATCTCATGGATGAACTAGTACAAGATGGCTAATAACAACGGGCCAGCGACGAGCTCTCCACTGACCACGGCGAGGTGGCTAGGAACAGAGATGCCGGTAGGTGGAAAGGGGTAGCAGCTCACCGGAGAACACGGCTTGGGCAGCTCCGGCATGGCAAGGGGTGGCCGTCGGCTTGGAACGGTGGAGGCGTTCGACGGCTGCCAAGCGCCAGCTACACCGGCGATGACTTGGACGGAGCTCTGGCTTCGGGAGGCGATCGACGTTGTAGCTCGGACCGACGTGAAAACAATGGAGGAAAGTGATGGGGTGCACTCTAGCTTCGGTGGCTGCTTCGATGTTGGAACCCGGTGACGACTGGGTGACCTGCGGGAGGAGACAAAAAACGTTAGGCGGCGGCCAGTACGGAGGAAGACGGATGCGGCGGCGTTCGAGCTCAGTGGTCCAGCTCGGGGAGCGATGGTGCTGGCATGCATGGCGGAGCTCGGCTCAAGCGGCTAGCTCGACGGTGCCCGGTGGGGGGGGGGCAGAACGGCGAGGCGAGCTGCGGACAGAAGCGTGGACGAGCGGAGTGGAGTGGCTTGGCACCGCTCGGACCTCGCGTAGAGCTTCTGTGCTGAGCGGCATATGGCGACAGGAAGTCACCATCCTGCTCAGCCAACGGGAGGAAGGAGAAAAACTCTGTACCAATGATGAGTGGGCCCCACAAGAATTTCCTTTTTCTGATTTCACAAACATGGATTCCGATTTTTGGCTCAGGAAAATAGCTATAAATAGAATAAAAATCCAAGAAAATATGGGGTGGTAGGAAATCCAATTTGAAACACTTTTCATTATTTCAACTTCTTCCAAATATCCACGATTTTTGAATTAATCAAAAGATTCCGAGTCAAAGCTGATTCGACTGATTTGTGCTCATATAGGCTAATTGCAACAAATTTTGCAAATCGACCAGACCTCCACTTTGGACAAGGATTGCTCCATGGTGACCTACAAAGTTTGATCTAATATCAAGCTAATATGCATAAACAATAACCCAAAATTGAAGGAGATATTGAATTTTCAAAAGTGCTATCTGCTAAGCAAATGCCTGAGAGTGAAAGCTGAATAACTAGAAGATTAAGATCACTGCCACAATTTCATCTGGACTCAAACCTAGACAAGGAGTGCTCTAAGGTGCTCTACAAACCTTGCACTACAATCTGGGTGACATGCACACTTAAGTCCTAATAATCGAGAAGATATGACATTTCAAAGATAGCTACTTGCTTATGCAGAAATCTGAAAAATTAAATTTCTAGTCTGGAAACTGAGTTACTTAGCTCTGTTTAGATCCTCAAAACAAATACTTCTCAAGCTTCAAAATTTATGTAGATTTGCAAACTTGTAGAATAAGTCATTAGGAACAATTTCTCTTTTGGAAGTGTGGTCTAATTCGATTCTGATAAATTCTCAAAAATTGCTGACTAAGCTAATTAGTCCACACTATACAGAAACATAAACTTCGAATTCAAATCCTAATTTTGAAATTCATTGAAATCTTAGGGTCTCTTAAATATGCGGTTATTATAATCTTGCAAATTAGATATATGGGATGTTACACGAGGACTGCATGAAGAAGGCGATGTCGCAGTAGTTGCATCAGAAGTTTGACCCCACCACATTCAACGACGGTGAGACTGTCGACGACTACGTGCTGCTTCTGAGTGGCTTGGCAGCGCACCTTGCCATGCTCGCGCGAGGTGGTGAAGGACG
>VSTD030001892.1:0-12447 GCA_008808055.3 Sporobolus alterniflorus | reverse complement strand
GAGACCTTCGTGAACATGCGCGAGGCCAGACTCAAACTCAACCCAGAGAAGTGTGTATTTGGAATCACAATAGGAAAAGTCCTTGGCTGTCTAGTTTCAACCAAAGGCATCGAAGCAAACCCTGACAAAATCAAGGCCATCACTCAGATGCAACCTTCGCAGAGTAGAAAAGATGTGTAGAAGCTTACAGGCAATCTCTCATCCTGTATGTCTCAGCCACGCACTCAATTGTCAGTGGAGCTCTAGTGATAGAGAAAGAAATAACGCAAAATGGCAAAACAGCGAAGCAACAGTTCACAGTGTATTTCATTTCAGAGGTCCTCACAGGGCCCAAGAGTTTCTATTCCGAGATGGAGAAAATTTGTTACGCGGTAATCATGAGTGCGCGCAACCTTCGGCATTATTTTGAAGCACACACAATCAGGATCCCGACCAGTCAACCGCTGAATGATATTTTCAGAAACAGAGACAGTTCCGAAAGAATTAGTAAATGAGCAATAGAGTTATCAGAGCACGTAGTGGATTTTGAAAAGCGCAGCACCATAAAGTCCCAGATCTTAGCCAATTTCGTGGCAGAAAGGATGGAGCCCGGTTTCACAACTAAGGGAGCAGTACCCGAATCACCATGGTTAGTTTGGTGTGACGGAGCTTGGGGAGCAGCAAGGGCCAGAGCAGCCGCCATATTAACCTCACCTTTGGGAGTCAAGCTATGCTATGCAGCGAGATTGTAGTTCAGTAAAGAAACAGACAAGTGCACCAACAACATCGCAGAATATGAAGCTATTTTGTTGGGGTTCCATAAATTGAGGGCCATCGGGGTTCAGAGGTGCATCCTTCACACAGATTCCAAAGTGGTTATCGGAGCAGCCACCATATTAACATCACCTTCGGGAATCAATCTATGCTACGCAGCAAGATTGTAGTTTAGTAATGAAACAAACAAGTGCACCAACAACATTGCTGAAGACAAAGCTATTTTGTTGGGGTTCCATAAATTGAGGGCCGTCGGGGTTCAGAGGTGCATCCTCCACACAAATTCCAAAGTGGTTGCCGGACAAATAGAAAAATAATGTATAGCCAGGGAACCAACCCTCGAGAAATATCTAGCTCTGGTTAGAAGATTGGAATTTTTTTCAAGGGTTTCACCATAGAGTACATTGACAGAAACAAGAACTCTGAAGTTGATGAACTCATAGCACGCAATAACCCTTTACCAGTAGATGTATTCTTGCAGACCATATCAGACGCATCAATAAAAACAATCGAGCATGAGCCCAGAGTGATCAACATAATACATGGTGAAGATTGACGAGCTCCGATAATAGCATACCTCCACCATTATTATGAGCCTGACAACACAGTGGAACAAACCAGAATGCAGCAAAGAGCCTGATCATATCAGATAGTCCACAATGATTTCTACAAGATTTCTGTCTCCGACCCCCTCCTTTGCCGTGTTAGCAAAGATAAAGGTCAATAAATATTGTCAAAGATCCATGTAGGAGTCTGCGGCGGTTACATTGGAGCCAGAGCCTTAGTCGCTAAGATCCTGTGATAGGGTTTTTATTGGCCAGCAGTGATTGATGACGCAGTGAAGCTAGTGTCCACATGCCAAGCATGTCAAAAGTTCTCTCATAAGACAAAGGCCCCGGCACAGCCGGTGTAGCTAATTGCCCCATCCTGGCCCCTACAGCGGTGGGGCATCAATATCGTTGCAGAGTTGACTCTTGTGCAGGGCAATTACACCTTTGCAATGGTCGCAGTTGAATATTTTACAAAATGGATAGAAGCGAAGCCACTCACCAATGTGAGCTCCGCCTCAATCAAAAAAAAATTCTGGCAGAACATCATCTGCCGCTATGGCGTCCCCAGGCATATAACAGTCGATGACACAAAGTGCTTTGACAATTCAATGTTCAAAGATTTTTGCTAGCAGATCAAAACGAAGGTTGCATTCACATCGGTATACCACCCACAGTCCAATGGAGCAGTGGAGAGCGAATTCTCTAATCTTCGAAGCAATCAAGAAAATACTCGAGTGTGAAAAGAAAGGCAAATGGGTGGAGGTCATGTCAACAGCCGTATGGAGCCACAACACCACAATTCCGGTTAATGTATGGGGCCGAGGCAGTGCTACCAGATGAGATAAAACACCGAAGCTTGCAAACTGCAACAGAGACCCCGTGTGCCCAAATGAAGCGGAGGAGAAAGACCTGCTCAAGTCAGATAGACTTAAGGCTGTCGCAAACTTGCAAAAATATCAGGAAGAGACAAGGACATGGAGAGATCTGAAGGTAAAACTGCGAGAATTTGATACTGGAAATCTGGTACTTTTGCGAAGCCCCCGTACTAAGAACACATGCAAGTTTGAAGCCAAGTGGATAGGACCGTATGTGGTAACTGACAAGACAAAGGCCTGGTGCGTAATACTTATTAGACACTCAAGGCCGAGTTCTAGAGCATTCCTGAAATGCAGAAAACCTTCATCGTTTTTATGTTTAAATCAAAATTGTAAACAGAGGTCTCGTGAACTATAAACGAGCCTCCACAGTAGTATTAGCATCGCGCATTTACTGTTCAAGGCCTGTACTATTTTCCTCACAGGGAAGCCCGCAAGGGTGTGAGATTTTTAATGAGGTGGAGCCTATGTACCCTGAAGCATTAATAAAAACTTCATTCCCCAAAAGTCATGACAGTGCAATATCGAAATAGATAACAAGGTTAGCTTGACATTCGACAAGCGCTTTTACACAAACAAGCGGAGCCACGAACATAGGTGTGCTCTCAGACCCCTCATTCATTGGCTCATCAAAAGAGACATTCGATGTAAAAAGAGGCAACCCCAAAAAATGCAAAGGGGCTCATAAAAAAGAGCTCCGATGAAAAAAGGCAACCCAAAAAACGCAGACGGGCTCATAAAAAAAAGACCTCCGATGAAAAAAGAGGCAACCAAAAAAACGCCAAGGGGCTCATCAAAAAAGACATTCGATGAAAAAAAGGCAACTCCAAGAAAGGCAAAGGGGCTCATAAAAAAAAGACCTTCGATGAAAAAAGAGCCAACCCAAAAAAACACAACGGGGCTGATCAAAAAAGACCTCCAATGAAAAAAGAGGCAACCCAAAGAATTCAAAGGGGTTCAACAAAAAGGTCCCCGGTGAAAAAAGAGGCAACCCCAAAAATGAAAAGGGGCTCATGAAAAAGATCTTTCAGGGAAAAAGAGGCACCTGCAAAGCGCAAAAATTTCCAACAAACATACACGTTTACCAAAGCCAGCTCTGCTAACCTAACGGTCGAAGGCGAGGGTGACACTTTTCGATTTAAATCACAAATTACAAGTCGCACGAAGGCAACCAATTAAACCAAAAAGAAAATAACCGTTAGCTTTTCGAAGCTACCTTCACCATTTTAATGCATAAACGAGAGGAGACGCTTTTTCAGCCAATTTACATACACAAATCTCAGAGCCTAAACCACATGAAGGTGGCAAATTCGCATGAAGGCGAGGTCTCCGAACAAAATCGCACGAACAAATTGCACAAAGGCGATACCTTACAATAAAATCACGCAAAGGCACTATTTTGGAACGAAACTGCATGAGGGCAACGTGTCAGCAAAACAATGGAGCATTGAACATCTTAGAACAACTTGATCGAAGCCGATGATACAAAACGAATCAAATGAACCGTCACAATACCAAACGACAACAATGAAAAATAGCGATCTATTATTCATTAATGTCACTATCGGGTTCTTGCTTTACAATGTAACCCATACGAGTAAACTCAACTAAAATAATTTCCCATTCACTTAGATCCATACCGGTCGAAGGTGAATACTGCCTACCAACTAACGACCTTCGCATACACGGAGAAATAGCTCCGGGGGCAGCAGACAAAATCTGTGCGGACTTATTTTTCAAGTAACACCTCCCGCAACCTCTTCTGCGACCTCGTGGCTGGGCATTAGATGGCCCAGGAGTATCATTCAATAAAGCTCCTTTATCTGTGCGACTTGCACATTCGCTAGTCTTCTCGCCGATGGCAAGGACCTCCGTTCGCGATGTGTGTTCCTAGGAACATTCCCGGCGGAGTTAATTCCGTGACTTATTTCATCCATCATATCCATTTCGGCCCACAACTCCCTGATACTCACACTCGATGATCCCTCAGGTGCATTACCACTCTGCCTTCAACAAACTGGGCATCAATCTTCGGAGAGAAAATAGATAAATCATAAGAACTAGAAACTTCAACAACTTCACCACTAGGCGTGTCCAGACAAATAACATCCTAATCCCGCGTAGGCCCAGACCCGTGTGGAACCTGTGCAGGTTAAATACATTGTTTAAGTGTTCAAAAATCACTAGTCACCCAAAAACAACCCTACTCCCACACTCTCACACCTCCGGTTGGCGAGGGATCTCAGCCTCATCAGGAATCTCAGTCGCATCAGCCACAGGGACCTCTGTCGCAGGCACCTCTACTTCGGTGTCTCTCCTAGTCGCCCTAGCCGCGGAGGCCACTCATAGGGACATCTCCGCTTGCACATCATGACCGATTATGTCAACATCCTTGTCAGCACCATCACCTTCAGGATCCTCCTCAGCCTCCGACTGCGAAAAACAAACCGATTAGACAACAATGCACTTCTGCAAATAAAAAATCATTGTGACGAAGCTCACCCAATTCTCTTCTTCTATCTTCTACATGCAGTACAACAGACCATGCTTAACCCACTCGTTTTTTCACAAGTTTTTTCGTTATCCGACCAACAACATCAGGAACATCGTGAAGGAGCAAATCATGGTAAGACAATGCTAGCTTTTTAAGCTCCACCCAATGCTCACATTCTACCCCCGCAAGCATCTTGAAAACACCAATCAGAGCATAACAGGTGATATTCTCATTGCCTTCAGCAAAGGCAATGGGTAGAGCCTAGACCTCCGTCCGAAACCACTCCAAAACATCGGTGATAGTAGTGTTGGCAAGGGAAAATCCATGCATCGCTGCCCCCCCCCCCACCGCAGCCACTGTAGCCTCCATATCGACCCAAAGCTCGGCCAATTTCTTGTGCAGTGAGTTTTGAAGTCATTGCGCTTTCTCATGATTCACCTTTTCTCTAGATACGTTTTTTCTTTCACAACGGCATTGTGCGAAGTGCGCAAAACATCAAAGTCTCTGCGAAGGCCTTCATAAGCGGAGGTCAAAGCTTGTTTGTGATGCTCAACCTCCGCCAATCTAGATTGAGCAACATTGAGCTATGCAAGTAATTGAGCATTACCCTCCTCCGACTCTACCACGTGAGCATTCTGCTACTGCACCACCGCAGATTTCTTAGCAATCCGAGACTTTATCAAATGTAGCACCTAAGGAAAAAAATATCAGCTCAGCACAGCAAGCCAATTAAAGATCTTCACATAACTTACATGTTCTAGACAGTTCAACAATGTTCTATCATCTTCAGAGACACCTTCATCGCTAGCTAGAACGCCGGCACCAACATTATGAACACCTAATACAAGCAACAACAAAAATTAGAATATTATTTAACGACACAAACAAATGCACAAAAAGAGCTACTGATCAACCTGTAGCGACAGCAGTAGTAACATCTAGAATTGAAACTCCACCAGTATCGAGTGGTGCAATGATTTGCAGCGAAGCTTCAGGATCAAGCCTCGACACAGAGCCGGGCAGCAAGGCCCAGGAAGATTGACCGTGAGGCTCTGACCTCGACTCAATTTTGATCATCGAATCCTGAGCCGCTCGACTGTGTGGCGACGACTCTTGAGATTCTTCTGAGGACGCCGCCGCCATGGCTCCAATAGCAGGAATGCGATGTTTACAAATGGGCATCGCCGTTTTCTTTGCATTGGCCATGCCCTTAGAACCAGAGGTACCGGTAGCACCCTTAGACCTCAACGCTCCAGCACGAACACGTGTGGTAGTCGTCGCCGCTGTCGGGTGTGCCATGGTTTTCTTGCTCTGTTTTAATGGCCTAGCCGAAGCCACCTCCGCAGCAGATGATCGCTTCAGACTAGCCTTTCCCCATAAAGGAGCAACCTTCGTGGCCTCCATTTTCTTCTTTCCTGTTGCCTTCGAGCATTTGCTTGAGTTCTTCCCCGTAGCGTCAAGTTTCCTTTTCCTCAAAGCCTCAGTAAATTCCTCAGTACCGGGCACGGGACGAGGCCCATAGGTCACCCCCACAAGCTAAAAAATGTGGTTCAATTGACCTCCGTTGCACATGTGAGCAAGGCAAGCATCGTGCTCTGGATCAGTGTAGCTACCAACAATACCTTCTGCTTCCAGTTCAACCCTCGCCAAAAACTGAACATCATCCTCATTATCATCCTTGCGAACGGTTATGAATTTCTACAGTGGCACCTTCAACTTAGAAACTGGCGTCGTGCACATGGCCACTTTGTCAAAGGCAGCACCGACAGCTAGTGGGTGCATGCCGCAAGCTATGAATTCCTCCACGGCATCCTGACCTCCGATAAATTTAGTCACCTGGATGAAGGCAATGTCCCCCGAGTCGTCATTGCACAGTCGAAGGGGGGCACCATCCGAAGCTCCAAGCTACACATGTACGAGTGCAGGATATGCACGGTTTTCCCTCCTTGTTCACACAGGTGTTTAGGCATCTTGCAGTAAAACCAAGCCTTCGTCCACCCAGCTGACCATTTGTTCTTGATCACCGGAGTCAGCTTCGCCCCGCTGCCTCGCCTTCCATGAAAGTTTATGCAGCCGAACTGCTAATACTTTTCACCTCCGTCAGCCTCAACCTTCTTCGGTTGATAATGCAACTCATAGCGCTTCACAAAACCATCACTGTTGGGTTTTCCACCGAAGCTCATCACAACCCAGAAATATTTAGAAAATTGAGCGAAAGCATTTGGCATAAGTTGGTGAATTTGTACATGAAACTGAAAAGGAATATTGATCAGGACTGGGTGCGGTGGCATCCAAAGACCCGCGGCAAAAAATTTCTCAAACATGATAGCTTCATCGGCTGCTAGATCTAGAATGACTTCCTCCCTCGGCTTGCGTGCAGAGCCTTTGGCAAAATATCTTAGTGCCTCCAGCTGTCGGATGCAGCCGACGGTTATGGTCGAGGGCCCAAAGTTATAGCTTGGTGCAGATTCACGTGGATCCACGGCTCCACTTTCTTCGTCTTGATCACCAGTGTCATCTCCGGATTGATCACTGGTGCCTCTCAAGGAGGACGAGTCGGTCGTAGCAACCTCCGAGCAAGGCACCTCCGCTCACCACCTACAGCCTCCTCAAGAACTGGAGAATGCTCGCCCGCCATCGCTTAAAACAACAAAAGTGTCGAAGCTCAAAAGCAGCTGTGAAAGTGTGAGAGTGAGGGTGTGAGAAAGAAAGAGTCAAGGGCCAAGAAAAGCAAATGAGGCATAAAATGGTCTCGGTAATCATGCCACGCTGGGCGCGCGCGCAGTAAATTGGCACAAATCGAAAAGGTCGGTTGGGCCAAGTTTCAAAAGCAGCCCAGGTAGTTCTACACCAGGACCTTTGTACCTCATAGCTGAAGCGGACCATAGATTCCGGTAACCAGGCGTTCGAAGGCGAGGGTGACACTTTTCAGTAGCAAAGCAGAGAATGCCAGATCACCAAAACCCTCGTCAGTGCGCACAAAGCGAAGGATCAATCCCAAAGAGTAAGGGTGGCACTTTTCAGGGAATCTCCTCGCAACTATCACAGGATCAGCTCATCGGGATCGAACCTCGCCTATGAGGGGTTACTGTTGGGGATGCGGGCCGGAGGCCACGGAGTCTCTTGAGCTAGAGCATCACCCTATGAAGTGAACCATAGTGAATCTTCATTTTATGATGATACTTGCGACACACCTGCACATTTGTTTGCAGGGGAAGTCGGCTACATGGCGAAGCTTCGGCCTAGTCGGGGTTGGGGCGGAGCCGGATCGGACAGAGGACTCTCGACATGAAGGTAGATCACGCTGAAGGTTACCTCCACACAAGAGACCTCAAGGCAGTGATGGATGGCGCCAAAGGTCATCAGTGCACTAGAGGTCCCTGTCTCTAGTGTCACAGTGCAGTGGACACGCGTCACATTTCCATTGGTGGGGCATGAAAATATTTGTAAATCACAAAGAACTGTAATGACCTTGTGACTGCACAGTAATAGGCTAGGGTAGGTAAATGGGGGCATTACAGATATTATAATGACCATGTGTAACTCCCCCTATAAATAGGCCCCCTAAAGGTTAGTTTTCACAATTCATGCAAATTTGGCACGCCGTTATTAGCTGTGGTGATTTTGACGTTGGATGAGCAGGTGTTCGTGATGATGGTGGTGTCGGAGCTGACCTTCGTTAGGTGGCTCAGGGGCAGCCATCGTCTGAGTTCACAGACAATGATGATGAATAGATCATTCAGTGCCTTCCACATGTAAGGTTACTTGGTTTGCTCTGATATTTATCGCGTCTAGTTTTGTGATATGATTGCTTAGGGTTGTCAAGGCTCTTGATTTATTGAAGGCCCGTGTGTGTAGCCGAGCGATGGTGGTGGCACAGGGGACGCACACAGCGGAGCTCGAGGCAGACAATGCAAGGTTGCAGTCAGAACTTGAATAGTCTTGCCAAGCGCTGGCGGAGGCTAACGCTGCCCAGAGCTCACTGTCCGTGAGTCAGGAGGAGTTGGAGCGAGAGTCTGCGGGGCTGCACAGAGCCATCGATATGCTCAATCATGAAAAACCTTAGGTTATGGCAGATCACGAGACCGATGTTGCGGCGGAGCTGAAGAAGTTCTGGGACCACCGCCTTGGTCATCGTAGGAGGCTTCGTGACCTCCATGTGAATTTGGAGAGAGCAGTGAATGAGATTGGTGTATGATGTATGTCGTATCCAGGAAAAGGCAGCACCATCAGCGAAATCGTTGCATGGTTTGACAAAGAGATCCATGTGCTGCCCAACGTGATTGTGAATGCGAACAAGAATTTCTTAGTTTATTGCCTATTTGGGGTTTTGAAAATGCTACAAGGACACGGTGAGTGCCACCATGTTGATGGGCTGGATGCTATTATGAGCTCCTGCGATGGTTCCATTTTGGACGAAATACCTGATGACATAGGGAAGCTCACAACCCATATTGTGAAAAGATGGTGGTCTTCGCATGGCTTGTCGTATGTTACAGACGTCTTTCGTGTCTAACTGGAGGTTAGATTGCCTTGTGCCTTATTGCGGTGTTCATAAATTATTGTTGCTTATCTTCTTTTCTGTGCTATTACAAGAGGAAGGTGTCGTTGGCGACACCACGGGTCCTTCATCGTGCCCTTAGGATGAACTTGACAAGTTTTTAAATTTTTCTGAAAATCAGGGTGTTACAAACCTACCCCCTTAGGATGAATCTCGCCCCAAGATTCGGACAGATTGGAAAAGATGTCTCGGAATTCTGCCTTCAGCTGATCTTCTTTTCCCCCAAGTGGCTTCTTCTTCAATATGATTACTCCATTGTACTTTGCACATCTTGTAGCGATTATTCCGAGTGGCTTTCTCTGAGATATCTAGGATTTTCATCGACTATTCTTGATACGTAAGATCTTCGCCGACTGCCAACTCTTCCAGAGGCATATGTTCTTCCGGAACTTGCAAACACTTAACTAGTTGTGAAATATGAAAGACATCATGCATGTCCGATAGCTGCGGTGGTAGCTCCAGCTAATACGCTACTTCACCTCTTTGCTCTAGAATCTTGAATGGTCCAATATATCTTAATTCAAGTATTCCTCTTATCTTGAAACGGCAAAGTTCTCTCATGGGTGACACTTTTAGGTACACAAAATCACCGACTTGGAAACTCAATTTCCTTCTTCTATGATCTACATAGCTTTTTTGCCTCGACTGTGATAGCTTCAAGTTCTCTCTGACCACTTGAACTTGCCGTTCTGCTTCTCGAAGTATTTCTGGTCCAAAGATTTGATTTTCTCCAGGTTCATTCCAAAACAATGGAGTTCGACACTTGCACCTATAATACTTTGAATGATGACATCTTCAGACTTTTCTGATAGCTCTTGTTGTAAGAGAATTCTACATATGAAAGACACTTATCCCAACTCTTGCTATCCTTTAATGCACAAGCTCTTAACATGCCTTCTAGAATTTGATTTACCCTCTCGGTCTAACCATCGGTTTGAGGGTGATACGTGGAACTAAAGTTCAACCTTGTATCCATTGCTTCATGTAGTTTTTTCCAAAATCTTGACATAAACTGGGTTCCTCTGTCAGATATTATCTTATTAGGCACTCCATGTAAACACACAATTCTGGCGATGTACAATTCTGCAAGCTTTGCTCCCTTGTACGTAGTTTTGACCAGAATGAAATATGCAACCTTCGAAAAGCGGTCGATGATAACCCATATGGAATCATAACCATATTGTGTTGTGGGTAATCCATACTTATTTCTCCCCACTTCCATTGAGGTATCTTCAATGGTTGCAAAAGTCCTGTAGGTCTCTGGCGTTTTGCTATGACTCTCTGACAATTGTCGCATAGTGCTACATATTCAGCTACAGCTCTCTTCTTTCCATACCACCAATATCTTCTCTTAAGATCATGGTACATCTTTGTACTTCCTGGGTGAATAGAATAGGCGGAGTCACGAGCTTCGCGCAAAATCAACTCTCTGATTTCTTTTACTTCGGGAACACATAGGCGTTTCTTGTACCATAGTGTTCCTTGCTCATAAACACTGAATCCTGGAGCTTTATTTTCCCTTCATTTGTTCTTTGATCTCTTGAATCTTAGCAACTTCAAGTTGGCCTTTTTGAATATCTTGCTCCAATGTCGAATCTACTTCCATGGTAATGACTTCGGTATTCAATACCTATCCAAGGTTAAATTTCTCAAATTCCTTGCAAAACTCTAGTAATATTTCCCTTGTTGACAACATATTTAGATGAGACCTTCTGCTTAGGGCATCAGCTACAACATTAGCTTTGCCTGGATGATAATTGATTCCCAAATCACAATCTTTGATTAATTCCAACCATCTTTGTTGTCTTATGTTCAAATTGGGCTGAGTGAATAAGTATTTCATACTTTTATGATCCGAATAAACTTCACATCTCTTGTCAATGATGTAGTGTCTCCAAATCTTCAAAGCATGTACCACGACTGCTAACTCCAAATCATGGGTCAAGTACTTCTCTTCAAATTTCCTCAATTGTCTTGAAGCATATGCCACTACATGACCGTCTTGCATCAATACACATCCTAAACCTTGACCAGATGTGTCATAGTATATCGAGAATGGCTTCTCCATGTCAGGCATAGTTAAGACTGGTGTCATAGTAAGTCTTTTCTTCAATTCTTAAAAATTTGCTTCACGCCTTGGCGTCCATTCAAAAGGCTTGCCATTCTCTAGTAATTCTGTCATAGGCTTGGAAATCTTAGAAAATCCTTCAATTAATCTTCTGTAATTTTTTGCCAGACCAAGATTAGAGTACAATTACATGAGTTTAAACACGGGGGGTGTTACAACACTCCCCCCTTAAGGGAAATCTCTTCCCGAGATTATGAGCACAGAAGTGGGTTACAAAAGAGGTTACATACGCATCACTGCGGAGGGAGAAACTTTGGATAATTGGAGCAGAGTAAATCCTCAGTCTACTAGGTAGCCTCTTTCTTAGAATGATGGCTCCACTAAACCTTATAGAATCGGATTGTCCATCGCCTCATGACTTGGTCCTGCTGACCCAAAAGTTTCACTGGATGTTCTGGATATGACACATTGGTATCGAGAGGCATGACATTGTCAACAACGGCATCGGCGGGCGGCTTCAGGAATTTCTTTAGCTGAGATACATGGAACATATTGTGCACACCCACCAAGGATGACGGTAGCTCCAATTGGTATGCCACAGCTCAAAGTTTAGCCAAGACAGGAAACAGGCTGATGTAGTATGGTGCCAGCTTGCCCTTGATCCTGAATCGCTTCACACCTCATGTAGATGAGACACGAAAGTACACACGGTTGCCAGCTTCAAACTCAAGCGGCTAACGTCTTTTGTTGGCATAGCTTTCTTGTCGAGCCCTGACAGACTTTTGTTGGCATAGCTTTCAAGATCAAGGGTCGCACACTCCCATTGGCGCTTTGAAGTTGGAGATGACACACCTTAACTGCAGGGCACTACCCCTAGCCCAGGTACCAAACCAACCATTCCTAGGTCTCCATTTATACCCCATTTTGGCAAGTAGAGTAGCCCATAAAACCCTTTTAAAAAGGGGGAAATATTTCTTTCTTTACAACTAAAAATGTTAAGGGAGTCAATGTTGTACTTGCAATCCATAATTTCTTTCCAAAGCTTACGATCAGCATCATAGTATCTTTGGACCCAAGAAGCAAGAAGGCAGATGTTTAGATTCCTCAAATCAGAAATCCCCATCCCCCATCTTCTTTCCTCTGGG
>VSTD030001891.1:0-12447 GCA_008808055.3 Sporobolus alterniflorus | reverse complement strand
GTGCTAGATAGCTCTGGCCGAGTCCCTCTGAGTCAGTTAAGAAGTGGATAGGTCCACCTATTAGGTGTAGCCCCCAACTCTTGTACGAAATCTCTTAAAGAATTAATTCGGGAGTCAATCTAGCCATTACTCTAGATTTCAACTCTTTTTTATTCCTTTCTTGACATGGGTTACTGTGGCCAGATTTTGTAAAATTTAACCTTGATCCCATTTGTTGTTATCCAAATTAGGTTAAGTTTTGACCGTTAGTGCTCATTTAATCAACTTACCCTGAAATTCTTGGTGAAAGTAAATGGGTCATTAAGTGCTTCTTTCATCCGCTTTTCTGTAAATAAGGGTATTAGGCCAAACCCTAGGTCATTCCTCAATGCCACCGCCATTTCTTCCCCCTTCTTGCACACTCTGTCTTCCTCGTTGTGTCGTTGAATCTCTAATTTCTCGTCCAATATCCTCCTTCCCCACACCATGGCCGCCACCCACCCAAACATGTTCTAGCAATCCACTGGGGATGAGAGTAAAATACTCAAACTTGTTGAGAATCATTCCCTACCAAATTACGCGATGCTCCAATGGCGGCCTGCCAAAGGGGAGGACATCCCGACGACCAATACTAAAGAAATTCTGGTGTTCTCCACCTTCTTCCTGCGTGCATTCGGTCTTCCTGCTTGCAATGTCTTTCGTGGCCTGCTCCACCATTACAAAATCGAGTTAGTCCATCTAAACCTTAACTCAATCCTTCAGATCTCCATTTTTGTTCATCTCTGTGAAGCCTTCCTTGTCATCCCTCTGAGCTTTCCTTTGTTTAAGAATTACTTTTCTTAAAATACCAACCCAGCGCTAAGAACCGCACGGTTATTGGCGGTGTGGGTCTTCAGACTTGCCCTCATAGCGGCTTCTTGGAACTTCCCATGAAAACTTCTCTTAAGGTATGGCATAAGACTTGGTTCTACTATGAAAACCATGAACAAAACCTCCCTGCTTTTGTCGGCTGACTCCCTGAATACCAAGGAACCTATAATGAAGAAGCAACTCCTGATGAACTCCCCCTAGTACTAGTGTTATCCAACCAGGTCAATGACATGAAGACGCACAGCCTGACCGAGGTCTGTGTGGCCGCCAAGTGGCTAGCCCACTGGGTAATGCCTCTGAAAAAAGCAGGTCCACCCCGAGTGGGAATACAACGGACTCAATGATCCTACTCAGGAGACCAAGGAAAAAATCAAATCCAGCCAGCTGATAAAGCTTTTGGAAGAAATGTTTCAAAATAACAACAGCCGGTCGATAGCTGTGCAGGTGCACACTTACCATCTTGGGTTGGAAAGAGACTCGGTAAGGCAACCTTCATTTAGTCTATAAATTTTCCTTTTATTATTCATTCTCCATATCTGCGAATGTGGGCTCTAGACAGCTTCATCTCATCAATTCCCAGATTTGAAGGGGATATACCGATCTCGGCCATCCTGATCTCAGCCCAGACTCCTAGCGGAGAATCAGCTGATGACTTGACTGTAAGTCCTAGTGTCAGATCTTCCACGACAAGGGTGGGCAAACACAAGGCCGCCGCCCCGCCTCCTCCTCCGAAGAAAGCCAAGACCACCACGAGCAAGCCGACTAGCGACATCAAGATCAATGAATCCTCACCCTCGCCGTCCTCCTCTCTGACTCCTCTCAAATGTCCTCGGAAGAAGTTTTCGATATGCTGATCCAACAGGTATGCCTTACTAGATCCTTGTCTTATCATTAAATTGTGTTTTAAATTGTTCGTCTGTGCAGGGCCCCCAAGATATTGATCTGAAGCCTCCCACCAAGGATTCTTAGCCAAGTGGCCAGCCTCCAATGGTAGACAAGCCCCCGACTTCGGATGCTACTAAAGCAGCTTCCCAGGCTTCGAAGCCTCCGACTCTGAGTGGAGGCCAATGCTCCCCCAGCTCAACGCCGACTCTAAACCCATCGACTGAAATGACTCCTAGCCTGAGCACTGCCAATGTGGCCCATCATCCTAAGCCAGTCGAGCCCCTAGAGCACCCTCGCTGAGTCACTAGCATAAAGGACTTGGTACCTCTGGCAAAGACCCCACGGTAGCAACTAGGCTCGGACGCCTAAAGAAATTCCACAAAATGGGCCCCGTGAGTCGCTAATACGCTCGCCAATCATCCTGACTTCATTCAATCTAGATTCCACATTGGGAGTTTTATCCCTGCGGCGGTAGACACCAAGAAGGAGTAGGCCATCAGTGAAGCACTCAGATGGAACCTAGAATTTGCCTTAGAACAAATTAACGTGAGTTCTTCCTTTTCACTTTATAATATCACCTCTATTTTTACCACCCTGACATTTCTCTTCTTGTAGAAACTCATAGAGCACTCTTGATCAAAAGATCAATACATAAGAGTTACTCTTAAGAGACTAACCGAGACTCAAATCCTTGAGGATGAGTTAAAGGAGGCGAATGAATCCAAACAGGCTATTCTGGCCCATAACTAGGAGCTGGAAGCTCAACTGGCCGAAGAGAGCCTAGAGAAAGCCGACAAGTGATTCTGTAACCCTTTTCGGTTTTTGTCATGCTCGAACAACATTCTGGACTGGTCCAATTTTTACTTCTTTTGCAGTATTCATGGAACAACTCATGGCACTCGGCATCAACCCTGGTGATCGGGACTCGACACCAAGACCTTTGCTGGCCTTACGACTAAAGATGCAAAAGAAAAGGTCATTCGGGGGAAGGCTCAAGCCAAAGTCGAGATGCTTTCCCATGTGGTCAAGGACATGAAGGATTCAGCTGACAAGTTTACCACCTAAATTCCCACCCTTGAAGAGAAGGTGAAGCACTTGGATAATAAAGTTATTGACACACTCAACGATGCCCGCGCCAAGGAGATGAGCTTGGAGAGAGTCACCAAGTCAAATGAATACTACAAGAGCTAGAATGCCCAACTGACAAGAAAGCTAGAGAGTAAGCTCTCATTCCCTTGTCGTTTTAGCCTCAAATCATGCCTAGTGTAATATTCTTATTATTATCATGATTGCTAACCCTGCTTCGACTCGCGGAATCCGATGTTGAGCTTAATGCCCTAAAGGCGTTGGTGGAAAATGTTGTTGCATTCTTCTACCCAGGTGACTCTTCTACTGCCGCCCGAGCTCCTCAGATATTAGACGGCATGCCGACTCAATCACGGGAGATTATCCTCACCAACATGAAGCAGTCAGCGAGCCTGACTCTCGAGATCTTAAAATCCCTATACCCTCATGCAAATTTGGACGCGACGGGTGAGGGTTTTGCGGCTACCTGCACCGATGAGGAATCTCTAAAGCTCGTAGAAGACTTTGCTGTGACAGCGGAATGCATAATAGATATGCTTCCAACAGATATGTCATAGGGTAGAAATTTAGCCTTATACATAGATTTCTTTAAACATTCGAAGTACTTTCCTCCATCTAATCATCATCATGAATGGAACTTAATAATGTCCGACTGAATTCTCTCATGTGTGAGTTCTTGACCCGTCTTACCATGAATCTTGGAATCATGCCAGATCAACGTTTTACACCTTATACTATTTATCGATAAGGATTTTGCCCTCATACTAACACGGACTTATTGTCTACATAGCCTCAATGACTCAGACATTCGAAGCCATCGTGCATGAGAGTCACAACTACCAGCCCACTCAGGAAGTCTGGATTTTTTACTGAGTGGTTGCCAGGTTAGTGCTCAGAACTGTGAGCGTCATGCGCCGAGTTTGTAGAGAATTTGATGTTTTTGACAACTCGGATCGAGACCTTACTCAGTTTTTCGAGCTAAGGATTTTTCCTAGGTGTGATCAATTCTTAGTGCCATGGCTGCGCAGCATAGAGCCTTGGCTCGCCTGACCAGGCATTCAAAGATCTTGATCCGCCTGAGTTGCAAGGGTATCGAGTCCTTCTGGATACTCAGGTTTCTCTCAGATCAAGCTGGGCTAAGTGCTCGTTTGTCACGCGACACGTGGTCTGACTACTTGAGCATGCAAAGCCGTGACATGCTGAGGTTTTGAACACTGATCGAGTTATGCATCCCTCCAAATCTGTTTCCGACTAAGTGTCTAGGCTATAAGATGATGCAGTCATCTATCTCGGCCTTGCGAAGTCTTTCATAGCTGAGGTATAGATGTTGTTGCACAAGTTGAAACAAATACAACAAATATAATATTTCATTATAAGAAACATATGTGAATGCATAATGTAGTCCCCAGACTGAAGTATTAGGCACATGTGCCAATGCAACAGGCCATAATAAAAAATGTACATAAAGTTACCTACATGTAAAAAGGTCATAATTGATCATCGTTCCATGGGTTTGGAACTTTGGAGTCATCTTCCCATTGCAGTCTGTACGAGCCAGGCAGAGCCACTTTGACTACTTCAAAAGGCCCTTCACAGATTGGGGAAAGCTTATGCCGATCTTTAGTCGTTTGAATCTTTCGCAGTATGAAATCCCCAACATGAAAGCTGCATGAACTGACGTTCTACGCGTGCTATCGCCTTATTGCTTGTTGGTACTTTGCCGACTGAATGACTGTAGCTTCGTGCAATTCCTCCAACCAGGTTAAATCGTTGACTCAGGAGTTGTCCAACTGCTCTTCATTGAACTATTGCACACTAAAAGATTTATGCTCCACCTCGGTGGGTAACATTGCCTCAGATCCGTAGATCAACAAAAATGGTGTGTGGCCCATGGCACAACTCGGAGTAGTGCACAGGGCTCACAATACTGATGGCAACTCCTTAACCCACTTCCCTACATAAAGCTTTAGCCTGTCAAAAATTTTGGGCTTCAAACCCTGAAGGATCATGCCATTAGAGCGCTCCACTTGACCATTACTCTGCGGGTGCGACACCGAGGCATAGTTGATCTTCATGCCCGAGTCTGCACTAAAGTCCTTGAACTCCCTCGCAATGAACTGAGTCCTATTATTGTTGATGATGTTATTAGGTACGCCAAATATGTACATGATCTAATTGATGAATTCTACTGCCTTGGCTGCTGTAATGGAGGCAACAGGCTTCACTTCAATCTATTTTGTGAATTTAACCACTGCTCGAAGATGTGTGTGAATCCACCCTTTGCTTTCTTGAATGGACCTACTAGATCTAGCCCCCATGGTGAAAAAGGCTAGGTAATTGGTATGGTCTGCAATTGGTGAGATGACACATGTTTTTGGCAAGCGAAAATTTGGCATCCTTCACAGCGATAGAACCCTTGCTAGTACGTCTTTCCCACGAGTGAGCATGTGCCTGCATGACTGCCGCAGATCCCTGCATTAATGTCCTATAGAATGGCACACCCTTCGTCTGATGTGACACATCACATCAGAGTGTCGTTGACACTTCACCAAAATAGCTCATTATTTAGCATAGTATAATGTCCTACTCGGTGACGCAATCATTTACATTCGCCCTTATCTTCTAGCAAGCTCCCTGTCCTGGGACATATCATGAATGTGGTATGCCAATCTAAATGAATTTCTATGACTTCAGGTGACTCGGATATGCTCTCTATTGGCAGTGAAGTCTCCTGGGATAACTTAGCCGCCTTGCTGGATTTAGCCAACACTTTTGAAATGCTTGGCTCATGGAGTTTCTGCAAAAAGATCCCTACGGGAAACATAGCCCAACTAGAGCCAAGCTTGGCTAACTCTTCTGTGGTCTCGTTCTTCCCTCGCAAAATATGTTGGTACTCGAGACCGTCGAAATTGTTCTCTAGTTTGCGGAGCTCCTGGAAGTATGACATCATTTTTCATCCAAACATGGCCACTCTTTGTTGGTCTAGTTGACAATGAGCAATGTGTCCCTGAGAACTTTGAGTTAGCGGATGCTGAGTTCTGTAGCGATCCTTGGACCATGAAGCAGTGCTTTATACTCGGCTGCATTGTTAGATGCTAGAAAATGCATTTGCGAGACATATTTGAAACCCTCCCCTTTAGGAGATGTTAGAAGAATTCCTGCTCCTACAACTTGAAGTTGTAAGGACCCGTCGAAATTGATGGTCCAATACTTCTGCTCTCTTTCTTATGGAGGTGTCTGGGTCTCTGTCCACTCAGCCACGAAGTCGCTTAATGCTTGAGCCTTGATTGTGGTCATTGGCTTGTAAATGATGTCACACATAGACAACTCAATGACCCATTTGTCAAATTTTCCGGTCGCCTCCCTATTTTTTAGTATCTCCCCCAGAGTCAATGAAGTGTGAACCTCAATCTGGTGTGCCTGAAAATAGCGGGATAGCTTGCGAGAAGTGATTAGTAGTGCGTAAGCAAGCTTCATGGTATGAAACTACCGAGTCTTGGAGTCACTCAGCACTTCTCTGATGAAGTAAACCGGGCACTGGATCTTATGATTAGTGTCTGACTCCCCTCATTCGATGATGATTGTTGTACTAACCACATTGCATGTAGCCGATATGTAAAGCTGCAAGTTTTTGTGGGGTTCCGGGGCTACCAGAGTGGGGGTAGTCAGATACTTTATAAAGTCTTCAAAGGCCTCTTGTGCCTCCTGAGTCCACTGGAACTTATCCTATTTTTCTAGGAGCTTAAAGAAAGGGAGCCCCTTGACGCCGAGTCACAAGATGAACCTGCTCAAGGCAGTCATCCACCCCGTCAACTTATGGACATCATGGAGGCTCTCGGGTGGCTTCATTTTAGTGATAGCCGACACATTCTCTAGGTTAGGGTCGATACCACGACGGGAGACCATATACTCGAGTAATTTTCCTAAGGGCACACTGAATGTACACTTCTTAGGGTTCAGCTTCATTTTGAATTTCCTCAGGTTGTCGAAGGTCTTTGCCAGGTCAGAGATGAGTCTCTTGTCTTCCCGAGTCTTTACGACCACGTCATCAATGTACGCTTTAGCATTGCGCCCAAGTTGAGAATGCAAATACCGTTGTATACCCCTTTGATATGTTGCACCTACACTTTTAAGTCCGAATGGCATTGTTGTATAACAAAATGTACCAATCAGAGTGATGAAGGATGTATTGATTTGGTCTTCTTCTTTGAGGGGAATCTGGTGATACCCTGAATAGCAATCAAAGAAACTTAGAAGGCTATAGCCGGTCATGGAGTCCACAACCTGATTGATTTGGGGCATGCCGAAAGGATCTTTTTTGCATGCCTTATTAAGATCTGTATAATCAACACACATCCTCCAATCTTTATTCTTTTTAGGTACAAGAACGGGATTGGTAAGCCAATCCGGGTGGTACACTTCATGGATAAAACCAGCATCTAACACTCTACCTATCTCTCTCTTTATTACATCTTTCTTGTCTTGGATGAAATGATGAAGTCATTGCTTAACAGGCTTGGCCTTCAGGTTGAGATGTTCGTGCTCAATCAATTCCCTAGGGACTCCAGGCATGTCAGCAGGCTTCCATGCAAAGATGTCCCAATTTTCCAGGAGGAATTTGATGAGCGTGAGTTCCTATTTGGGGTCTAGATTATCAGCCATGTGAGCAACCTTGGAAGGTTCCTCCGTAGATAATGGGACCATTTTGCTGAGTGAGTCCTCTAGCTGGATGGACATCTTAGATGTCTTGGCCTTGGGCATGATTGGGTCCACAGGGAGGACTGGACCATGACCTTCTTCAACTCCTGGAGCTCTACGGATGATATGAGCCTGTCAGCTATCTTGCAGATCTCATTGTTGTAGTCGTAGGTGCGCTTGATGTCTCCCCTGATGGAGATGACACCAAGCGGACATGGCATCTTTAAGACCGAGTAGGCATAATGCAGAATTGCCATGAACTTGGTAAGTGTCGAACGTCCTAGAAAAGCATTGTACGCTGTCTCAAGGTTGGCTACCTCAAACTATAGGTTTTTAGTATAGAAGTTTTCTCGAGTCCCGAAGATCACAAGAAGAGTGATCTGACTGACAGGGGTTGTTGCTGCGCCCGAGGCTATGCCATGAAACGGGACCTGACTAGGGCACAATGCTGATCTTGACAACCCATCTGGTCGAACGTCTTCAAGAACAAGATGTTTAGGGAGTTGTCTCCATCGACAAGGACTTGGTTGAGCTTGACATCCTTGATAATGGGGCTAACTATGAAAGGATACCGCCCCGACTTTGGAATAAAGTCCAGGTGGTCGCTGCGGTCGAAGGTGATGGGGACCTCGGTCCACTTTTGGTACTCGGGGGTGGTGGGTGAGACCGCCATGACCTCCTGAGCTGTGAGTTTCTGCTTTCTCTTAGGACTCATGGGAGTTGGGTCCACCGTAAATATAGTTGACCTCCTTATGAGCCTCAAGGATGTCGCCCTTTGGATCTTCAGGATTCTTCTCTTAATCTGCCTTCTTGGACGTCTTGAGCACTTCATCTGTGAAACTTTGGAGTCGTTCACAGTATCGGGTCTTATGCTTTTAATGGGTGTGGAAAATGCAAATCCGATCTAGGAAGCCTTCAAATTCACCCGGCCTAGGCCGGTACTCCTTGTTATGATGAGGCCGCTCTATGTTGTTCACAGAGTGATCTGCCTTCCTCTTCTTGCCATGGCCCTTAGATGAGTTAGGCTGATCCGAGTGGCCTGACTCTTTTTCCTTCATCTGCTCTCTAGTGTCGAGGGTCACCTCCTCAGCCAAGCCGTACTTGTTAGTGATTGCCAACATCTCTTCGGACGTCCTAGGGTTCTTCGTGGTGAGCTTACAGATCAAAGATGAGCTCATAAGTCCTTTCTTGAAGAACATGATGATAGACTTGTCATAGACCTCTGGGATGATGTTCCTCTTGTTGCAGAAGCGTTGAATAAACTCCCGGAGAGACTCTCCTTTCTTCTACACCACGCTGGCTAGATCCTAGTCGACTCCTGGGCGCGCGCACGTGGCCTGGAAGTTGCTAGTGAACAACCGGCATAGATGGGACTAGGAACGGACTAACCCTCGAGGGGAGTCCTAGGAGCCACGTCATGGCTGATGTTGACAGGCAGACTGGCAAATAATTTGCCATCACGTATGAGTCCCCTCCAGCGACTTCGATGGCGAGCTGATACACCTCGAGCCACTCGGCTGGGTTGGTGGACCCATCGTACTTCTCAACTCCTCACGGCTTGAAATTCAGGGGCCAATGCACCCTCTTCAAGTCATAGGAAAAAGGGTTGACTCCTCCTTTGTTGCGTCCTCCTTCAAGGAAACATTGTTCGTGAGGGTGGTCAAAGTAGGGACCACAAAAATCATAGTCCCTCTCGTTGTGTCATTCCTGTTCAACGTGGTCTCACCCTTGGCAACAGTTTTCGATCCAGTCATGTGCATCTCTATTGCAGATGACGTCGTGCAAGTTTCGGTCATCCAGGTTTCATCCTCGGTCACGTTTCTTCGGTGGAGTGAGACTACTAGCTGAGTCCCCACACGGACTCTGACAGTGGTCAGGGCCCTGACCACGTACTCCATCACCACGTTCGAGAACCGGGTCCACCACAGTAGCTGCGTCCAGCATTGCTTGGAGGTAGTTAACCTGCGCATTGACTTCTTCATTGTCCTTAGGCAGATGGGGTGTGACTTGGTCGATGATCATCCTCAAAGCCAAAGCATTATGAGCCAACGTGCGGTAGACCAATTCTCCTTGGTATTCTATCCGGCCGATTTCCTATGGATCGATCGTGACCAGTCTCATTGGTTGAACTTCGGGTGGTGTCTCTGCGAGGGAGTGCCATCATGAGGCTCATCATTAGATGACCTAGAATCGTCCTGTAGGTCGTTGTGCCTCTTTCCCCTATCAGCCTCTTCAGCTAATCGAGCCTCTCACGTGATTTCCTCCTCGGCTTCTCGGGTGATCTCTTCAGCGATATTTTCGGTGGGTTGCTCGCCTTGCACCCACCATGTAGACTTCTTTGTCGCCCGTGGAAATAGATTCTGGCGGTGGATGGCAGATTGGATCTGTTGCAGTTGGAGAACCAGCCTGGTTATGGACGGCTTTATCCCCTAAGGGATCCGAATCCGCTTCCACAAGCTCGATGGATCCATGTCTGAGTCGTGCCTCATTTACGAGGCTGACTCAAACCGGGGCTGGTGGGAGGTGGTCGGTGCCTGACCCAATGAATTCCGGTGACTCAGGCACCGACCACCTCCCAACTTGTCAGCGATGAAAAGAAGGGATCCGAGAACCCACCTAGAGCCGGAAAGAAACTTGGTTGTAGATTGAAACGACATTGATCTCATGTAGTCGAATCTCGTGAGCCCCACGGTAGGCGCCAACTGTCGTGGTTTATGACTAGATTTGAAAGTAGGGGTGCTCACGGATGCGGAGAACAATGGCTACGCAAGGGACACGAGGGTTTATACAGGTTCGAGCCTCCATGAGGGTAAAAACCCTATGTCTTGTGTGCGTCGGTGTATTATGATCTGTTGGATCGAAACCCGCTCTACCCCTCCTTTTATAGGTTAAGGGGTAGGGTTTACAAGGAAGGTTTGAGTCGGTTATAGTTGTATTTGACCGGGACTCTATCTCTACTTGCCTATTTTATAAGACTTATCTAATGATTATCTTTTAACCGCCTCGGTTATGGACCTCCTGGTCCGATCCCTCAGGCCGAGTGGGCTGACTCATGGTGGACCCCCCCTATTCCTTCTCTCTGAGTCTAGTAGACGTGGTACCCATGGTACCAAACCTCGTCAAGTCCTATCGTGCCAGTCATTAAATGTCGTTGTTTTCAAAGGACCCGATTCCACTGGTGCTTACTCGGTATTGAAAGCCCTCGGGCGTGGCTGTTGGGAGCTCGGATGTGTCCTGAGCCGGGGGATGAGGCGGACTGGGCTGACAGGTGACAAAATCCTACCCGCACATGGCTACCAAGATAGGGGAAAGTACTGGTGCGGATTACTCCCGGGTTTAGTTCTTTTTAGGTTTGTGGTATCTCCTCTTCAGACAGGAGTGGTGTGGTCATATCCGGTACAGGTACTTGGTTCCCCAGTCATTTTGGAGGGAACAATGTCGTATACATATTTGTGGCCATAACCAGCGGCCCACGGTACCCGAGGATAAGACCCAGACATTAATTTTCTCTTAAAATATTTGTTACTCTTTCCACAGCGACATGCCAGATTATAACTAATTTATCCAAGGTTCATGGTGACGCTAATGTAGTCCGCTAGCAGTTTGCAACATATCAACAAGATTTGACGTGCGATTCTAGTTTTTACCAAGGATTCAAAATGCGACAAATATCGACTAGTTTTCACAAATATCGACAAAACCGGTCTAGTCGATTTTGTTGGTTTAGTGAAAACTGGTAGGATCAAATTCAAAATTTTGTAACAAAATTATGTAAAAAAACTAGAGCCAAGAGGAAGATTTTTTTAGTGAAAAACAACATAAAAATAGTGATGAGAGTGCGGTAAAAAATTCACCGAAGTAAAAAACAGAAAATTAATAAAAATAGGAAAATCTTCCCTTATGTGTTACAATCTATATCTCCTGTTTGTTGTATGAACTACATTGTATAGTTAATTGTGAATTTATGTCCAATGTTAATGTATAAAATTAGCAAAGGTCATGTCAAAAATTTCGACATTTTTAGGCCCATTTTCCACATCCATCTGCGTGGAAGCGAAACAGTTTTCCACCAAAACCGATAGATTAATCAGTAATATTGACCGGTTTATCAATCAGAGCCGACAAAAACCATTTTTGAATGACAATTCCAAAATCAAATTATAGACAAAAACCAACCGGTTTTATCGATATTCGCGGTTTTTGCTAAACTGAACCAGAGCAGTTTTTACCTCCAAATCGATATTTGAATCCATCTTTTTACCACACACAGCACAACTGCTCCAAAACTACAATTGCAACCAATTCATTTGGTACCAGGGCATTACGAATATTAACAAGAAAGGATTATTACAGACAACCAACACCGAAGGTACAAGCTCAGTTTCTCGCCCAGGCAAACACCTATTTCATTACAGTAGCAACCAGCGATTTATGGGTAACAAAAAGAAATTTTATTGAAGAACAATCCCGGTCACTATCTACGTGATTTCTCACAACAGTTTCAAAAAGAAAGAAAAAGGTGATCCCAGATATAGAACGCACTGTTTTGCTTCTGTAGACATGCTCATTATTCCTCGGACTTGTTCCTTGGTATAAGATCTCCAGATACACCATGGATCCATTCGTTGGTGTTTTGAGGCTAAACTATTTGAACAGTTATGCACTTTTGATCCTCTTGGGAGAAACAAAGAGGTACCGCCGTAGGGCAAGCAATGAGACCCAAGTGAACTTAGATATCTTCTCCTTTATCATCAGAAGCAATGCAGAGCTCAGAACTGTTTTCAGTATCTGTGCATGTAAACCTTTGTAGAAACCTGGAATGCCTTCCTTGCTCCAGATAGCACGCAAAGCACCTAACATTGTCTTGGGTGTTCTGGATTTGCCTGCCCTTTCAGATTCATCGTCATCACTCTCATCATCTGCAGCCTG
>VSTD030001890.1:0-12448 GCA_008808055.3 Sporobolus alterniflorus | reverse complement strand
TACATACTTGAGCATACATTAGTCTTTCGACAGCTGAAGCATATGGAACCGACTTCATTTCATCAATCTCATAGTGGTTCTTGGGACTCTGAAAACCCCCATACTTATCACCCTTGACTATAGGAGCAGCCGTATGATTAAATGCATGCATACTAAATTTCTTTAGAACCTTTTCCATGTATGTCTTTTGTAATAATCCCAATGCCCCTTTTCTTCTATCTCAGTAAATTTCAATTCCTAGAATGAACGATGCTTCACTAAGATCCTTCATATCAAAATTGGATGACAAAAACCTCTTGCTTTTTAGCAGTAGACTGACATCACTACTAGCAAATAGAATGTCATCACATACACGATAAGAAAATTAAATTTTCCATTCCCGAACTTTGGATAAATGCAATTGTCCTCCTCATTTTCTTTGAAGTCAAAATTCCTTATGGTTTCATCGAACTTTAAATACCACCGACTAGAGATTTGTTTCAATACAAAAATGGATTTCTTCAAATGGCATACCATATGTGCTTTAACTTTCATGACAAAACCTTTGGGTTGTGCCATGTATACATTCTCCAACAAATCCCCGTTAAGGAATGAGGACTTTACATCCATCTAATACAATTCTAAGTCATAATGCACCACTGAGGCCATTATATTTCTGAGAGAGTTCTTGCAAGAGACTAGAGAAAATGTTTTAGTATAAACTATGACTTCTCTCTGTGAGAAGCCTCTAGCCACAAGTCATGCTTTAAATCTTTTAATATTCCCTCTGGAGTCACATTTTGTCTTGTAGACCCATTTGCAGCCTATTGTGTTCGCTCCTTTTGGAATTTCTTCTAAGTCCCAAACTTTGTTGGTACTCATAGATCTCATTTTATCTTCCATTGCCTCGAGCCATTTGGATGGATGGGCACTTCTCATGGCTTCTTCAAATGAGGTGGGGTCACCATCCATTTGAATTTCTTCACTAACATAAACCTCGTAGTCATCAGAGATAGTTGACCTTCCGGCCCTCTGAGATGTTCTAGGAGGCTCATTATGTGGGACATCCTACATAAGAGGTCGTTGTTGCTCCACCTCATGATTGGCAATAGGTTCCTAAAAAACAGGTTGCTCTTCTTCATTAATTCCTGCCATCGGAGAACTAACAATAGGCGTTGCACCCATAGTCAAAGGAGAATCTACAATGGGTTCTACAACCACATTGCCCTATACTATGGGTGTAACAGTAGTAGGTACCAAGAAGAATGGTTCTGTGACCATCGGAGTGGGCACATATACCCAATTCTCCTCAAGTCTTATCTCTCACATGCTCCCCCTGATCACCTCATCCACTAGAAAGACAATGTGTTTTGTTTCTACAATCTTGGAGTATCTATCAGAACAGCAGAAATGGAGCCCCTACGACTTGTCGAGATATCCAATGAAATGACAAGTCACAGTCTTAGGGTCTAACTTCCCAATAGTAGGGTTAAACAGTTTAGCCCCAGACTGACAGCCCCACACATGCAAATAATTCAATGTGGGTTTCTATCCTATCCATAATTCGTATGATGTTTTAAGCACCAACTTACTCGGTACTCAATTAAGAATGTGAACAATGATTTTTAAGATCTCCATTCACAAACTAATCGGTAACGTGGAGTAGCTTATCATACTTCTCACCATATCCATCAGGGTATGGTTGCGTCTTTCAGCCACTTCATTCTGCTGAGGATCACACAACATTGAGTATTGGGTGACTCTGACATTTTCCTATAAGAACCTCGCACAGGGTCCAGGAACATGGACGTATGGGATATGTCGACTGTAGTACTCTCCCCCACAGTCAGATCTCACCACTTTTATTTTTATATCGTGCTAATTCTCTACTTCAGCCTTAAATATCTTGAATGTATCCAACACTTCTAATCATTCTTTAATTGGATAAATATAGCCATAATCCTTAACATCATATGTGAATGTTATGAACAAGCCAAAACCATCCATAGATTTTATAGGGTACAGACCACAAATGTCCGTGTGTATAATTTCTAAAATTCCTGCACTTCGCTTGGCTTCACCTTTCTTAACTTGCTTAGCATACTTTCCTTTAATGCAATCGATGCAATAATCTTAATTAGAAAAATCTAACGGATGGAAGATGTCATCCTCGATCAACCTCTCAATCCTCCCCCTCAAAAT
Organism: Sporobolus alterniflorus; assembly: GCA_008808055.3. Lineage (NCBI taxonomy): Eukaryota > Viridiplantae > Streptophyta > Magnoliopsida > Poales > Poaceae > Sporobolus > Sporobolus alterniflorus. Next base: position 10,267 of record VSTD030001890.1, on the reverse strand, counting down.
GTGGCCTAAACGATAGTACCATAATTTTACTAAGGTTGCATCATCGCATCTCTTGCGCTTACTACTCACATTCATAGACGAGGAGGCCTTCTCACTGCATACAACATTTTCATCATCACATACAATATTCTCATTGTTGCATACAACATTCACATTCTCATGCATGGATAACATATAAAGCTTATCATGTCGGTAGGCAGGACCCACAAGTTTACTATTAGATGTAATTAAACATTGTTTATTGACAAACTGGCAATTAAAACCATCGTCATCCAAACATGAAATGAAAATTAAGTTTCTACTTAAAGAGGGTACATAGAGACCATTATGCATGCAAAGTATGAAGCCATCATTTAGATCTAATGGAAGTTCTCCAATTGCTTCAACTTCAGCTTCGACGCAATTCACGACTCTAATGCTTCTTTCTCCTCTTCGAAACATCCTCCTCGTAACGAGTCCCCATATAGAATTTGCAACATGAACAGTTGTACCTGAATCAATCAACCAAGTAGATCTAGCATAACTCAAAAACATGGATTCATCTATAAATGTTACATGATCCTCACCTTCCATGTTCAAGTGCTTCAAGAACTCAATGCAGTTCTTCTGATAGTTTCCTCTCTTGAAGCACCACTTGCATTGATCTTTCTCAACTAGAGGCCTGGCCGTGCCCTTCCGCTTTTCTTCATTCTTGGTAACAGGCTTAGACACAAAGTTCCTCTTCTTATTTTTGTGCTTGGCCAAGTTGACACTGTCAACACCACCATTATTGCGCTTGATCCTCTCCTCTTCTTGGACACACATAGCCACAAATTTCTCAAGTGTTCACTTCTCATTCATGGATTTGTAGTTGACCTCAAATGTCTCAAATTCCTTTGGCACCGAATTGAAGATCAAGTAAATTAGAAATCCATACTTGATAGCCAAATCATGGGGCTTCAACCTCGCAACCACGTTGGACATTCTTAGAATGTGGTTCCTTACACCCCCTCTGGAGTACTTCTTTGTAGTGAGCCTCTTGATGAGAGTGCTCACATACACCTTTGAAGAGCCAGTAAACTGACTCTCCACCTTCTCCAGGTACTCCATGGCATTGGTGCAATCTGGGATTGCTCCCCTTATGGTTTTTGAGATTCTTTCCTTAATGACCATGAGGCACTTGCAGTTTGACCTCTCCCAGTTAATTTTCTCAATCTCATAGCAGCCCATGAGCTTGCTATTCTCCTTCTCTCGCTCAGCCTTAGCATCAGTACCGAGGTCATCAGGAATCTCAAGGAGAGAGATTTCTTCTAGACATTTGTCCATAATGACCTTGTCAATCTCAAAAAATCGCAAGGCCCAAGATAATCTTCTGCCTCCATTGGGGGCAGTTCACTCCAGTGAGAGGCTCAATAAACATAATCTAGCTCATGGTGTTGCCCGGTGAGCTAATGTCCAGAACTAAAATAAAGACAATAAAACAAGGTAAACATGAGAATCATAAAAATAATCCAGATTGTACATTAATTCTACATCACCGTTGGGCTGAAATAGAACTAATACAAAAAATTATTATAATATTGTCATTATCAAGGTTGGTCAGAAAATAAAAATATTATAATCAACTCAAATTCTAAACTACTTTCTTAATTGAATTTTCCCATTGGTTCCAATCCAATCAAGAAATAATTAATCTTGCAGTGAAAACATGAATAAAATCTCACACTACACAGTGACAGATTTATCATTGTTAATGCAAATTAATTCTCTGATTAAATTATCTCATTGGTTCAAACTTAATCAAAGAATCAATTCAAACTTTAATCAACATTTGAATAGAAAGAAAATATGAAAACCTAACTGTTCATAATGAACTGGCCCAGTAGCGAATTCGGGACCATGGCCCGCTCGTGCACAGTGCACACGGCCTGCTAGGCCGCGTCTAGCCTGGCCCATTAAATTTTTGATTGCTCGGCCCACTTTAGCGGCTAGGGATTCAGCCCATTGGTCCCTTTTATGCCCAGGCATTCGCCCAGAGCACCAGGCCGCCTATCAGGCCTAGACGGGTTAACGCTGAATTAATCTGGGCCGCGCTGGCCATTCTGCCTGTCGTGAGCCATACATTTCCATCCGTTGACCATGCGCAGATCCTGGGGGATTATGTCCAACAGATGTGAGCAGCGCTAGGATATGGCAGCATCGTCACCACCACCACGTCGTGCCATGTCACCGCTTATCTACACTATCGCCAGGAAGCAACACCCCGTACCGTCGCCAGCTGCACCACCAGGTCGCATTCGAGCCATCTCTAGCAGTGAACATGACTTAAGACAGAGGGTGAGACAAGGGCTTCCTAGCCGGGCCATCAACCCGAAATAATCACCATTTCTGGGACGACTTCACGACGGGCTGGTCTAACCGAAGGAGGTTCATGGGTTGGGCTGTCTTGAAGACTGCTCACATAAATCTGGTCAGAATGGGGCATCATTGTGCAGGGAATGTTCCAACAATTCTGTACCGTGAAATCTCACCAATCTAGGTATTCCTTGCTAGTTCTTTGAAGTAATGAGCTGACACAAATAAAATGACACTCAAGTTCATCAAAGAGCAAGCTACAACAACATGAGAACAACGTCGATGTGGTAGCAATGGTTTCATGCACCAGTAATAGCATTCCATCTAGCATGATCTGGCATTCATGAACTATTGGTTACCTATTATTCAGGCCACAACAAAACCATTCCTTGCAAAGAATCTCATAATGGTGTTGCACGATACCCATCCTTCTTATGTTGTGAAATGTTGCCTTCGTAATATATGTTAGTAACACGGGGTTGGGGTACCCTCAGTCCAAAGCTAAGCCACTGGCCTAGGAGCTGGCTAGGCAAGAGACCGGGCTCAGTGCACACCTTTATGTTTTGACCTAGTGTAGGTTCTCCCTGGTTGCGTGCTCTAGAATATGCCACGTGCCAGTTCTGCACTCGGTCCTGGCTTCGGTGGGCACTTGGGCCCAACACCGCTGCATTGTGGGCATTCGTGTGTCTTAAGCCCACTAGGTACCCAGCAGTAGATGCCTTGATGACCGTGCCTTCATACGACATATGACCCTACCAAGATGCCTGACACCTCACTATCCGCACGTCGTCTGCGTGGCGTGGACAAGGCCTCAGGGCAAGTGGGCTGACAAGACAACACATAGTGAAGGCAGCCCAATGTGATGATGGTCATGCCAAAGTTGTTAGAGGTTGTTCTAACTCTGTAACAGTCTAGGTCTGTCCCTTTGCTGCAACCTAGACTGCTGTCAGAACCTTAGGTGAATGCCATTACCCGAGTAATAACATGCTTCCTAATCAAGGCAAACATGCATGTCATTGCACGGGCAAAGGCTTGTGTCTTGATCAAGACCAGGCACACACATCGATGTTCAGACACGGATTCATAAGACGGCCAACACCTAGTGTGTACATTGCCAAACTTCTGCAAGCATCTAAGCTTATAGTGCAATCTACCCACGAGCCATGCGATGTAAGCCTATCCTTAGTGCACATTGTAGGCCACCCATGAGCCATGCATTCCAAATCGGGCCCTTGGCTCTATAAAAGGGAGTGGTCACCTTCCTAGTAAGGCATTGTCAACAAATTCTTTTGAACCTCAATCGAGCCCACTCAAAGACAAGCTTTCTTAAGCTTCACTAGCTCTAGACAAAAGCCCTTCTCAGGCAAAACAATCATAAGCTTCCTCAAGCTTTGAAATTCATGCTCTCCCTAGAGCAGTATAAAAAAGTGGACATAGGGTATTACACTCCAGTGGCCTGACCCACTCCAAATCCTTGTATGTTTTGTTAATCTCGACACATATACTTCTCCCATGCTCCATCTTTAAGCTAGATACTGGTTGCATCCCTGCTCTAAATCTCTTAAAGGTTTCTTCTAATGGTAGGCAGGATTTCTGAGTCTTTTCTGGTCATTCCTTCCCATGGAAGGGATAGAGCACCTCTCGCTCGGCGAAGATGGTCTTGACATCGATCTGGTGTTGTCCTACACACCAGCTCAACTCAGCCACCACGAGGTGATCTAGAGGCTTCTTGCCAACCCGCCCCCTGAGAGCGCTGAGAGATAGATCTAGTCTTGGTGGCGCCGAAACGAGCTATTCCACATCAACGCCATCCTTGGGCTTAGTGCCCAATCTCAAACAGACTCTAGTCCACCACCCACTCAGGAGGAGCATTCTACTCCACCCATCGTTGTGGACACCGGCCAACCGGTAGCCATGCCAATAACAGGAGGCCAACTTCTGCTCTAGATGATCACCATCGACGACGCCATACCCTTCCAAATACACATCGACATTGATGTTGAGGTCAGTTTGGTTAGCCTGTATGTCTTGTTGACCATGCAGATCCCCATCTCAGGCATGACCATGGCATCCCCTATCTAAGGGCCTCGCTGTGATGTCGTGGAAACTCATGGAAGTGTTTGGCTCCTCATTCCTCTCTGGGCCACTGATGACTTCTAGACTTTCCTGGTCAATTCATCATAGTTGGCCCATGCTACCATATGGAGGCATCATTACATGGTAGGACCACCAAGTTGATTACCGGCTCCCATATGGAGGCATCATTACATTGTAGGGCCACTGATGACTTCTAAACTCATGGAAGTGTTGATTACCGGCTCCCATGATGACATCAAGGTCTGCCGCTTCAATATCCCACAAGATTTTGTTAGCCCACGGGTGTGTGGTCATCATTGTCTAGGTAAGGCATTGTCCATGTCCATGGTGGCACACACAACAGCAGCCTGGTCCATTGTTGGGTGCGTCATCACTGTCGTTTGGACTATGATGCCGTCGACAAGCCCGGTGGTGCCCGCGGTGTTGCACCAACATCCGCATCGACTGTGAATGATGATGTTGCGATCACCATAGCTGCAGATATGCCCCCATCTACAAACTCTGTGGTAGCGCTACTCTAGCTCAGGAGCCATGCTACCCCAGCACACTGGCAACAAGGCTTCGGCGCTCTGGCGCTCTAAAGGGCTCCTTGTTGATAGATACATCCCACAGTCCATGGCTGCCCTCTGGGAGGCAGATGTCGACATGGATGAAGAAGGCCCGATCAGCACCATGAAGCCAGTGGTCTTGCCTGGACCGAGCTCCATTTGTTCATCAAAAGACTGTAGTCGTCGAAGTTTCTCTGCTAGACTCTTGGTGCACAACGCCCTCCTGCTCAAGGTTGCCACATTGCAAGGATCCCGGAGGTCCAGCTCCTTGAAAGACAACTTCCCACCTAGAGACCAACACATGTGCTGAGTGGGGACCCCCATATGTCATGTGCTTTCTAAGTGGGAGAACCACGTGCAACCCATATTTCAACTTGGGATGAGTCAGCGATTGTCATCGTCAGCCCGTACACTCGAGAGGGTACACCACTCAGGCACAGCTGCACCAATTGAATGCCCTCTTGACATCATGAAAGCCGGTAGGAAGAGCAAGGCATGCTGGATCTGCTCCCTTGCTGAGCAGATCAACCCACTGGCAGAAGTAGATCTTCAACAAACTCCGAGCTCTCAACGCAGTGTTCGTGTTGTGGAATTGTAGGACATCCCTATAAGTCTTGCTCTCTAGACAACATGATCAGCTCCCCGATCCACTCAGGTAGACCGGGTTGCCTCCCATGTCTTAGGCATAGCATAGTGTCTACAAGTAGGTCCAGAGCAGCCAATCCTCAATCAGGCTTGAACGGGCTCCGCTCCTTAGCATATATCTCAGCTCACCGATGGTGGGTTGTTGCCTCCATGTATGATTTGTCCTCTCCTATGTATTATCATATTTCGAGAGTCGGCCACCGTATACTATACATGAGCTTTACTTGATCATTTTTTAAGCATCTCTACTTTTCACCTGTGGGTGTTTGTCTTACTGCGTAGTAAACTCTGCTCCATTTTTTCGCGCTCAAAAAAGTGGGTCTATGCAAGTTGTTCGCTAGATTTGAGCTGCTTTAGAACACTTTGCTCCTTCCTTAGAGGCCATGTAATTAACTGTTCATAGTATTTCTAGATCATGTTACTGAGCGGGTTAACCCCATGCATGGCTCATCCCCCAATGCATCTCGAAGAAGCACTCCCCTTTGGACCCCATTGAACCACCAACGACGGATCGCTACAACCTAAGCCTAGATGTTCGTTGGGTAGGTCGGCCCCTGGGAGACTACCTCACCGTTGGCAGCGGGTAGCTGTGCCTTGGTCTGGTCCTACTACTTGGTACGTGCATTAGGAAATGCGAATTGTTACATGCCCCTATAAGAGATGCACACTAGACGTCCAGGGCCCGAGAAAGGTGTCAACAGAAACACCTAGCATGAGTAAGCCCAAAAGGATTAAATGACCTAATTCAGCTCAACACAGGCTTAGGCATAGCTGTACCAGGTCCAGGCTATCAGACAGTCTGACTCAGTCTAGGGTTCTGACCTTAGGACCAGACTTCGGAGGTGGGCTCGGGTATCCCATCAGCGAGCCCTGGATCTGCATCCAATGCTCAGAAATCCACGGGGTACTGGAATCTCATGAAGGCTTTGAGGTCCTAACCCCTAGCATATTCATAGCTTGGGGTACTGTAGCCTAGTGAAGGCTACGGGGATCTAGCTAGGTGAGGCCCAGAGACCCCCTTGGGCACTACGTGCAAAATCAGAGGGCTCTAGGTCAGGCTCAGTGGGGTCAGGAACCAGGAGGAGTGTCGTTCAAGCAGATCACGGTCTGCCCCCATCCTAAGTCCTTACACTACTAAGGACTCGAGTTATGAATCTTGGTACCCATCAAGAAGATAATAAGCCCCCAAGTTTATTATTATTAACAAAACAAAACAATAGGGAGCTGACTGATTTCAGCGCAATGGAGACAGCGGAGCGCAGAGCCAAGGAACCTAACCCAACCAAAACCAGGGGACATCCTTGGCAATGGAAGTGTTGACCTCTGGGTCCTCCTTGGCAGCAGCCTCTGCCTCCTTGCTGGCACCGGTGATGACTAGGGCCAGCGAAAACTGCAGCTCTGTGCTCTGGTAGTAGGCAACCAGGTGACTGACCACCACACTAGGCAGGTGCTCCCCCTCCTAGGTCAAGGCCTCCACGACGGTGGCTGGCATTTCTCACAGCCACCCCAGCACAGTGTCAACCACCTCCAGCATGTGGTGGACCTAGCTAACGGGCCTACGGTATCCATTGGATGGGATCTAGCCCAAGGTCCATGAGGGCATTGGACATGCCAGTCACCAGTGCTGCCAGCTTCGGCACCTCACTAGCCTGGTCCACCTTGACCTCGGCAAGACTCTCCCTGAGCTCCACAAGCATAGAGGGCCACCTCTTGCACCTTTAGTAACAACTTCTTCTCCTGAAGCTAGACGTTCTCCTCCTCTAGCATCTTGTTAAGGTTGGTGGTCATTTTTTTGTGGGCCGCCACGATAGCCCTCTCTGAGGCATCTACCATGACCTCCCTCGTCACTAGGCCCTCCTCGTAGAGCAAGAATTGCTGCTCCCACTCTAGGAGCTACCCTTATAGCTCATTCAGCGCCGCCACCTCAGTCGTAGCCCAAGGGAAAGGAGAGGCAGACCTATGAAAGCTAGGAGCAGTGGTCAGATACTGTGAATGGAAGCAACCAATAAAAGCAAAAGTCATGCCGTTGTGGGATGTCCCCCTATTCACCCGATGCCATGGGCGTCGGCGGTCATCGTCATCCACTTATGGGGGAGGGTAGTTGTTGCATGGGAGTGATTGAGCGGAGCAACTGGAACCCTTCCCCCATGGCCTCTTGTCACTAGTGTTGTTATTCCTCATCATCATGGCGAGATGAAAGTAGACGCAAGATCAAAAGTGAGGAAGGGTGCAAGAGCTTGAGAATCACTAAGGTCATGAAAGTAGTGTGGAGAGCAATCCTCGCTCCACAACCTTCTACTTATACTACAGGTGAACTGAAGTAGTGCTCTAAAATGGTTGTTCATGATAAACGCCAAGGATCGTGTGCAGCGTTTCGTATCGAGTGTTGCAGGTTGTTCACCACTTTGATCACCCAACATCCCCAACTCTGCCAGGTGGGTCAGGTCCACGAGTCAGCATTGACAACTTATGCAGGGCAGTTGCACTCCCAATATGACAGAGGGCCACTCCCGTGACTCCACTGTTAACATTTCTTATGCAGCTCCACAAGCGAACAGAATTGTCAATGTAACACTTCAACGAGAGTATCATCTAGATATCATATTTATTTAATGCCAAGGGAAGCTCTAACTCTATCATGCCTATGATGTATATAGGAATAACTCTAGTGGGTACTATCAACCCTAATAGGGGTTACTTTAAATGAATTTAATAGACACACACACGAGGTTATCCTAGACTCTAAAGATAAGCTAAGGTTTCACCTAGTTGGGATACTGAGATGGGTACTATCTCCTATGGGTCTAATTTGGTCTTGTCTATCATAGCACATTACCCAAGATTTCGATAGCAACCTATACATAGCCTACTATGATTCATGATTCCAGGCAGAATGTACAACAGTAAGGAATCCACACAAGGGGGTACACTCGACTCTTGAACCCAAGTTTGGCCAACTATTTACGCCTTGGTAGGGTGGATTACAAAGCCCAAATAGGACTGTCACTCCTATGGGTACCACAATAATCTGTGCAGGGACGGAAACCTTAAAGGTTGGGATTTATCCTAGACACCATGTTCGCGAGTAATTCCAAGAATCCTCCTACAATTTACAAGAGGAAACCCTAACTACTATAACCCTATCCCCGACTAAATCTATTGAGAATAGTTCTACAAACGCCAAATAGATAACCCACAAAGAAATAGCTATGCACAAGTGGGCTCAAGTGATAGTAATTATGCATGCATCAAAGCTCAACACATGAACCAAATAGAATAAATATATTGAAGTGCAAAAGTCTAAAAAGAAAGGTAAAGATACAACAGCTCACAAATCTCTGAAGACTACTTTACGGAGCCCGAGTGATGCTTGACTTGACTCTAACTCTTAATAGGGCTACACCTATGCTACTACTAAAGCATCAAAGCATTTACACATGGAAACCTACTATAGAGAGTCTGTGTTTGTATTACAAAGTGGCACGAAAAGGTGGTATTTATGGGATCACAGGGCCACTTCCTTGATTGGCCGAGGAATTTCTGTGGAAATGTACGGTGGGCGTCAACCACATGGCTGACTGACCATGACCTATGGCCAAACCAAATTAGTGAAGTTGGTTCCTCATTGCCGCCTCTTGGAGTCTGTAGCTAGCAAGCCTTGGTTGATTTGGCACCAAAGTGGGGCCGGCCGGCCAAGGTGGGGCCGACGGGCCACCTTCTGGGCCCACTTGGTCAGGGCTTGGTCCTACATAGCCTTCCTGGTCAGTGGACACCCCTTTAGGTCCCTTGAACCTTCCAAATTGCATCCAAGTTCTTCAAATCAAATAAACACTAAAGTTGTGGAACATGGTTAGTAGATAGGGTGTTAACATAGTTATTTCTTGCATAATCTCATCATGTTGGCATATGAAATTGGCATTCCATGACCGTCAACACATCCCCCAAGCTTAAGCTTTTGCTTGTCCTCAAGAAAAGCTAAACATGAAGCTATGCAAGAAATCTAGGACAAGAACATGTGTATACCATTGCTTAAATTTACCAAACTAGTTAGTACAGTCATACCTTGTGGTCCCTATCTTACCTCATGTAGTTCTTAATGTGTAGACTAGATCTTCGGTTGTTGAAAGGTGGAACCTTTTGTCTATGTCTCTCTTGCTTAGCCTTTTTTGAAAATAACTCAGAGAGAATTCAACAATCTTTTTTGGATTGGATCGAAGTGTCTACACCATGAATATGAATGTAGGGGAGTTATGGGTCTATTGATAGTGGACGCATACTCCGCATTGGACTTATGCATGCCAATATTTTTTGGTGAGGCTAGCAAACAAGATTTTGCAAAGGAATAAAATTGATTTGAAAAGATTTCAAAACTCAAAAAGAACACATCCTTTAGCAAAGCTCAACCTGTACAAAAGTTGCTATGTGGATAATTATTTGGATTGGTAGGAATGTAAATGTGGTTGCTAACCTTTTTGTAAATTTATTCGACTTGTAACACCCTGTTTTTTACAAAGAAATAAAACCTTAGAAACTATTTATCTAAATAAACAACTGTGTTTGTTGCATTCATGTCGCTGTATATTTTTATTTGTATTGATCTGTGCTCGTGTATTTTATTTTATGATTAGGAGTCATTCAAAATT
>VSTD030001889.1:0-12448 GCA_008808055.3 Sporobolus alterniflorus | reverse complement strand
GTGGGCGCATATGACATCAAGACATGGAGCTACTAAGGTAATCCCTTTTGAGCTTGTATATGGCCAAGAAGCAGTGGTACCCGTAGAGATAGGTTTGCAAAATTTGAGGGTAATCGGGCAGGATAGCTTATCGGCTAAGGAGCATCATGAACTGGTGATGGATAAGATTGATAATGTCCCTAAAAGCCAATTTAAAGTATTGGAAGAGATAGAGAGGGAGAAGGTGAAGATAGCTAAGGCATATAATAAATGTGTCGTGGAAAAATCATTTCAAGTTGGAGATTGAGTATGGAAAATGATTTTGCCTTTAGGGACTTGAAGTGGTAAGTTTGGTAAGTGGTCACCTAGCTGGGAAGGTCCGTTTAGAGTTATCCGGGTTGTACTGGGTAATGCTTAATTCATGGAAAATCTTGAAGGACACTCATTGCCGAAAGCTTTGAATGGCAAGTGCTTAAAACACTATTATCCTAGCATGTGGCAAGACCGATAAGAGAGGTTATCGTGTCAAGGTGGACTGGTGGTACAAAGAAGCAAGAACGGTTAAAGGTAATCATTCGGTGTAAGTATAAAAGAATGATTTGAAGCAAATCATTTATGTGGTTGTTGTCGTATGTTTCTTGCTTTTATATGCATGTTATGCAAGAAATAGGAGGCATGTGTTACACCATAAAATGTAACATGGAGGAATGAGGCTGGATGAAACTTATAACATGTTGGAAGATAACCCGGGCGGGTAAGAAGGCTAATCCGGTGCTAAGGGTTAACCTGAGTTACAATGGGTAATTTGATGGTGGGGCATAACTTGGAGGAAAACATGTTAAAAGGACCGATGAAGGCTAATCTAGCCTAAATTCTGGGTTGCTTGAGGCTTGGATAAGGTGAGATGAGGCAGGATTGGTCTCGGATAAGGCAAGTCAGGTTATCTGGGTTATCCCAGGGTTACCCGGGTTATTATCAGGTGATCTGGGTTATCTTATCAAGTTATCGGCCAAATAAGCCTAAGATAAGGTAAGAGGCCGATAAATAGGAAGTGAAGTCACAGTCGGATAAGGCAAAAAACAGGTTATCTGCCGGGAAAATCAAGTCAGGTAAGAGGCCGGTAAAGGTAAAAATGGGTTGTCGGGTGGGTAAAGTGTAAACCAAATTTGGCCGACAAGGAGAGAGTTGGGTCTACAAGACTTAGCGGTGGGAAGTTATCAGCTCAGGTAAAAGACCTTGGACAAAGCCGGTAAGGAGTTACTCGTCCGGGTAAGGCAATCGGGTAAGGCTGGGTAAGGAGTACCCGATCAGGTAAGGTGCTCAGGTAAGGCTCGGGTAAGCACTCGGGTAGAACCCGGGTAAGGTGGCCGAGTAAGGCGTTTGGGTAAGGCTCGGGTAATCCCGGGTAAGTCGATCGGGTAAGCTATCTGGGTAAGCTGTACAGATAAATTCAAGGAGGATTCTTGTGCTTCGGGAGAAGGCTTACTTGAATACGGGAACATCAAGATAAGAAGAGTCTGAGTCAGAGAAGAAATCAAGATGATGAGTCTGAGTTGGAGGGGAGGTACATGGAGTCCGAGCCAAGAAAAAGATCAAGATAAGGAGGTCAGGTTAAGCCGAGTCTGAGTCAAGGAGGATCAAGACAAGGAGTTTGGTTTAAATTAAGACTGAGTTGAGGAAAGGATCAAGTCAAGATTGAGTACAAGTTAAATTAGAGATAAAGCTAGCGAGATAGAGTCCTTGTAAACATAAAGTCGGTTTAAAGTAGGAGTTGTACGAGAATAGGAGTCGGTTGAGTCAAGTTTCTATAAAAGCCTAAGGTGAATGCGCCAAAGGCAGCAATCAATCAATCAAACACTTCTCTTTTTTCGCATTTACTAGTTTTCTTAGTTTTACTTAGTTGTTTCGCTCGTCTTTGTTGCTTTGAAGAGAAAAACAATCGGTTTAGCCTTATGAGACAATGCCTTACTTTGTTCCATGCGAACCATCAAGTTTTTGTGCCAACAGGTTCGACTCCTCGCCCTGGGGTCTAGCTGGTTTTGGAGGTTCCGACCGCCGTGACCATGGTATCCTTGTCAGGTCTCGGGGAACCTGGGCTCCCCCAAGAAGGTCCGGGCCAAGGGCTGCCTGCCACAGTTTGCCTGATACGTGTATGTGGGATGTTGTATGCCTTTTTTGTAACTTATCAACTCTTGTACCTGAGCTTGGAGTTCGATGGTCTTTGAGCAGGATGTGTACATTGGGGACTCTGAGCACTCGGTGATCGGTGCCCCGACTAGTGCCCCAACACCCTTGTCTCCAAGCGATACAGTGCGGGTGGAAACCTTGAGGGTGGCTTATGAGGAAGAAATAGTGTCAGGGGTGCTGGTACAGGAGAGGATGGTGGAGGCGCTAGCCCTGATGGAGGCAGCAGGTGCCAACGTGCCATCGCACGCCGGTGGCAGCCACTTGAATGAGGCAGAGCCTCGGTCTATTGATGCGCCTAGCTGAGCTGCCTTAACCCTTGGGTCTTCAAGGGAACCTGGCTTCAGCCCGTCCCGGGAGGCCATTTTGGATTATGTATAATCTATTCTTGGGTCCTTCCATATTGTGGACCTGGTAAATGGGGAGCTGGGGCTGCCGGGATATCCTCGAGCACCGCTTCTGGCCACCAGCTGGGGGCAAGTGGCAGGAGGCACGGAGCTGGCGTGCGCTGATTGCTAAAGGAGATGCTGACCATGGTTGGTCAGGACATTCAGCAACCGGCCCAGGTCAATCCTAAGACGTGAAGAAAAAGCTTTCTCTACCTCATTTTTTCCTGTCTTTCCCCTCCTACTTGACGCCTCCCTTTTTCTAACTTTTCATGCAACACCTAACCCGGGATGTGACTGGGATGGCAGAGCTTCAGGAGGAGGTGACTCGGGCACATGTGGCTGTAGAAATGGTGGGGGCCCACGCTACCCATGCGGAGAGGACGGTCGAGAAAAGGCCATCCTGCTAGCGACTGCCTATGGTGAAGCGGATGAGGTGGCCCAGAGGGTCTCCATGTTAGAAGACAAGCTCTTGGCCACACGCCGAGCTCGGGGCACGGCCAAGGAGAAAATTCTAAGCCTGGGGCCAAAGCGGCCTCAACTGATCAGTGATGGGAAGCGGCAGAAGAACAGTGCGAGCGCCTAGTTCATGAGTTTACATTTCTGAGCCTCAGGGGCTCTAAGCTATGTATGACCATAACCGGTGCTCTGCCACTGCCCCCCCCCTACATGAGGGAATGCGCTTCACGGTGGCCCAACAGACCGAGGTGGCCATGCGGCTATCTGTGCTTTGGGCGGTAGTATCACTGGCCTCAGAGTCCATACATGGGCGCTTGCCCATTGATGTTTCCCAGGTGCGTGTTGTGGGGGGAGATTGTCGTCAGGTTTTGGGAGCAAGCATAGTGGTTCTTAGGTCTCGCGACACTTGGCTCGGAGGTCTGTGATCTTGTTCTTGGGTCGGTGGACGGCCGAGCCCATCTAGTTGCTTGTCTGGAGGAGGTTGTCGAGCGACTTTGGGCGATGTGAGATGGGCATGAAGCCCTTCGGAATTCAGCCACCCGAGTTCATGACCCGATGCTGGGAAGGTCTAATGAGACGCCTCCCCTAGCGGTGGCGCTATCCCCTTCCACAGAGCTGACCGAGAGTCACGTTAATGTAGTGGCCATCAGCGGTGTCCAGTGGGGGCCCGACTGGCGCTGACCATAGTCTTGCTGCACTTCCTCGAGTTGGAGTTGTAGGGGTTCGAGTACAGTGCTGACCTGATGAATGATGAGATGGAAACTCTCTGGGCCTGAACCCGTCGGGCCTCGGAGTCCTTGTCATCAAGGGTTCCTCCATCGGCTACTCGTAGCCCTCCTGATGGCGCCGAAGAGGAGTAGTGATGATAGCTTGAGTGCCTCTTTCTTTCTCTCTTTTTTTGTTTTGTCCCTTTCTTGTGGGACGTGGGATTCAAATTAATGAGTGTTGCATACAATCCAAGAATGATTTGACCGTGCATCATACTCTTTGCTCCTCATAGAAAGGAAATGAGTGTGGCTCCTATTGTGTAGGGGTCGTAACCGATCACTGATCAATGGATCGTAACCCCAGTAGCCCCTGAGTGCCATGGCACGGTCGGGGGTGCCTAACCGTGTCATGGCGCTTGGTCCCTTATGAAGTTTATACAGAGATAGGGAGATATGCATTACTACGGAAAATGTGGGTGGATTTTCCTTATTTGATTCGCATTTTCTGTGTCAGGGAAATCACATCGTTGATTTCTTTGGAGAAAACGTCCGAAGGGAAGTGGTTGGCCATGCATTTTCTTCTGTCGTCGTTGAGTTGTGGAGTCATGGGTGCGCCCATTTGCCTTCTCCGGGAGTTGAGGCGCTTGATGCTGGTGTGCGTGGCTGAGTGGCAGGCTAAGCCCCCATTGCCAGTGAGGGTAGCACCAATTCTTGGTGGTAACAGACCGTTCGCGATCCATTGCCTGCCACGCATGATCTCATGCACGGTTTACAAATGGTCGCCGCTTTGGCTCTCTGATAGTATAAGTTGCAGAGTATCGGATATCGATTCTCTCAACTGCCCCTTCCATCGTGTTCTCTGCACCAGAACAACAGTGCCTTCCCATGCCTCTCCACATTGGTTGCTTAAGCACTATTGTTAGAGAGAGATGATCCGTGGTGATGATCATGGGAAGCGTCCCCTGTGATGAGGGTTCCAACCATGGTGGTAGGTCACCGCCACCCCACCGGATGATGATGGCGGCGAGCATCCACTGGGTGCACGGCACGAGAAGGTAAGGTTTTAGTCATTCCTTGCGATAGATGAACGTGTTTCTTAATGCATTGTTGATTTGTCCATGTTTGCTTTGTGTAGGCCTCTTCCTCCTCCCCTTCCTCCTAGCCCTACCGTGGTGGCGTCGGTACTGGCAGTGTTTCAGGAATTGTAGGAACTGCTCCTCGCATGAGAGGCAGAGCTCACACGGAGGGAGGAGGCCCTCACCGCACGGGAAGAGAAGGCGGGGATTTCTGAGAAAGCCCTTGTTAAAGTCAGCGCCGACCTCGATGCGGAGCAGGCCAAGGCGGAGGCTACTGGAAAGGAGTACCTCAACAAGATGGTGGCTCATACCGCCTATGCTAAGCACTCCCTTGGGCTCGACAAGATAGTAGGGGAGAAGAAGGTTGATCTCCATGGGAGGGAGCGGGACCTGGAGCTACGTGAGGCGGTGCTGGTGGAGGCGTAGACCCGGGGACTCAACCCCCGAGACAATCACGACGAGTTGACGGAGTTCGTTGAACTCCGAAGGCTTCTTCAGGATGCCGAGGCAGACCACGTCATTGAGGCTGATCAGTTGGCGACCCTAGTGAGGGATGTGTCCAAGGTCTTGGAGGACCTTGGCATGCCCCCTATCCCAGAGATCCCTCGGGAACAGCGCACAGCCAACGATGTCTTGGAAATAGTGGACGTCATCCTAGAGTGTCTGGAGGAGGCTTATGACTCTGGCCATGACCCCTAGGATTAGGCACTGCTGGCCCATCATCATCGTCACTGTCATCCGCCATGCCATGGCCCTCTGTTTTGTTTTTGTTTTATTTTCTCGATGTAACATATTTTCAAGACTTGGTGCCTTTATGTTTCTGCCACATCAGGCTCGTCTCCACTATACCCTAGTACTGTGAGGAATTGTGTAGAGTGTTAGCATTTTGCCTGACATGCCACTACTTGGGTCGCCAACCGCAACGAGTAGGGGGGCCAAGACTCAACTAGTCATGTAACGTTCCCAGTTTCGGAGCAAGATCAGCCAGCGATGGTCATGACTTCTGCATCCCCAGGAATGGGTGCTGCGCTCCTACCTTCTAGGTCCCTTCTCGGCCAGCCGCTGTTGGAGGGGGCCCTTGATGTCATTACTTTTTTCATCATGGTGCAGTTCCTGAGCTTGTGCTTAATGAGGTATGAGTGATGTGGACATGCTGCTTCAAGAAGTTGTCAGCTTTCTCCCTGTCGTTGCCATTGCTGGTCATTGTAGTGTGGCGATGTGGTTGGCACTTCTTCCCCTTCTTTCCACCCTTAGTGCCCTTTCTGGCGCTTTTGGCAGACGTCTTAGTGGGCACGGTCCGGCCACACCAGCGGCTGTTCTCACATTACCTACGGTGAAGGCAGCCCCTGCAGCCTCTTTGCAGGAGGCGTGTTGGGTTGCGATGTTGAGCAACACCTTGGTAGTTTTTGGCTGCTCACGGCCAAGCTCGTGAACCAAGGTGTGACATGTCGTGCCATCCTAGAATGCCGAGATGATGTCGGCATTAGCCACACTAGGGAGCTCATGACATTTTTGTGAGAAACGTCGCATGTAATCTGGGAGGGGTTCGCTCGGCTTCTGTCGGCAGCCCTTTAGATCCTAGGTGTTGCCAGGATGCATGTACGTGCCCTGGAAGTTGTCAGTGAAGATCTCCCAAAAGTCGTTCCAACTATCAATGACGTTTCTTAGCAGATGGTCCAACCAGGCTCTAGCGGAGTCAGCCAAATATATTGGGGGGGGGGGGACTGGATAATAAAGAGATCGGTGTTCACTCCACCCACCCTGCATGCAAGGCGGTAGTCCTCCAGCTAGACGCTGGGGTTGGTTTTGCCATTGAACTTGACAATTTTACCCCGTGCTCAGAAATGCCTCAAGAAATGGGTGTCATGTATGACGCCTCCAAACACCTTCAGGTCAGGCCCTTCAGGACTGAGGCTGCATCCTTCGCGATTGTCGTGGCCCCTGCAGTGTGGGTTTCACCCGCGTTGCTGGGACTGTGTGCCATCGTCTCCTGGGCGATGCCATCGGTACACTTGAGGTTCCGACTGAGCACTCGGTAGGCTCAAGCGGTCACAGGCTGAAAATCCTATCGGCGAGGAAGTCATTCCTGCATCCAGAGCCCCTTGGGCAGCCCTTTATCCCCCACCCTTAGGATAGGCGGGGGGGGGGGGGCAGGGGTAAAACAGAGGCATCAACCCCATGCTATAGGGAACTTTTCACCTGCTGCGCAATAGCGGTGCCGAGGATGCTCTTTAGACGCTGATACATCTCACCAACTCCGTCGGTGGAGGGTGCCAACAACACGTCCAATAGTTTGGCCATTGCAGGGAGCTGCCGCTCGGCCCTCTCCATCGCTCGCGGTCTGGCCTATCTCAAGCGCCAATTCATGTTGGAGCAGGTTGGCCAACCTAGCCTCAGCAGTTTCCTGATCGCCAGTGAGCTCGTCTCGATGCTACACAACTCTTCGCTCGATGTCGTCCTACAGGGTGCTTCATCATTCCTCCGGATAACCCACCAGTCGCTCGGGGAGGGGTGTTGGTGTAGTGGCTCGCTGCGGACTTGTTGGTGCGGTCTAAAATGTTGGGGTCTCCTCCAGCAATGGTGTAGTCGTGATGGGGGTGGTGGACATCACCGTGTTGCACACCCTCGGGAGAGGGTGTGTGGAGCGACGGTAACCCGCTAGGGTTCATACCCCTGAATATAGCGCCAGAGTTAGCCCCTTTCTGGTGACAGACTCAAGTTGTCGGAGCGGTCGGTGATGAACTTGAGGTTTCTAGAGTGGGTGGTTGACGTCTTGAGTGAGCTTGACGCAGAACAAAAGCATTTGTCATTTCGGGCGCCGAGGTGGACGATGCTCAAGAAGGTTCTTAGGGTCATTGTTTCGTGGGGCCGACCTTGTTTAGTTGCTAAGTCTTCGTGGGATCGATATGGACGGGCTGGCTTGCCCCCTACTCCGACTTGTGGCCCGTGAACATTCAGTTGAGGGGATAGAGTTTTATGCCAGGTGCCATCTTGTCCCATCACAGAGTAGTGGGTGGTGGCTCTTTATAGGGGGATACACAACCCCCGGTCTTGGATGCTTGTGGAGGTGTTGACTGCCTGGGTACCTGTATCATAGATTTTTACAAAGAGTGTGGATTTTACCATGGTATGTTTGCCTTACGTTGGAATTATTACGTTGCATATGCATGCATGCCTGGCCATGTTACCATTACAGATGGTGATGGGATAGGTCCCCGTACTCGAGTATTTGTTATTAGGTGCGCGTGGGCTCCTGCAGCCGTGCCTTATTTCATCAGGTAATGAGTGCTTCTGTCCCACGAGGCCAAGGTGCTGGCCATGCTTATCCGGTAATGGAAGCTCCCAGGTGGGTCGGCTAGATGCCCGGGTCCCTCCCGGGTCGGGATAAGAGAGAGGGGAAGGGCGGATATGTATTGAGGTTCTATCCACCCTGTCCAATGCGGTGGTGTGAAATCAACGATGCAGATCACTTCCAGGATTAGTATTTTAGGTGGGTGGCCCCTCTACTTTAGCATGGAGTGGTGGAGCCTTTATCCGGTATGGGGTGTGTGGTTCCCCCGCCGTTTACCGTTGGGGAACCGATCATGTCCAGAATTTTGGGCCGTAATCGACGACTCGCTGTACCGAGGTATTTTACCCCGACAGATAGAACCTGAGAAATATTTTCATACAAAAGCACATATATCAATGTCCTGAGAAGCACCAAAACTGAGAAGCACTGAGAAATAAACTGATCATTGAACCTGTATGGATGTCCTGAGAAACACCAAAACTAAGAACCAGTGACACCACCAACTTCTCTCCGTTACAGGCACAATTCAGGGCACTTTCATACATAATGCAGAACTGATCAACAGGAGCATATTACAACAAAATGCAGAACTGATAATATATGATCATTTGTCCATCACATTTCAGCGTGTCCATCACAAGCATAGAACATTAGGTCCATCATAAGCATATTACATAGTGCTTATTACATATTGTTTAACTGGTTCAAGACAAGAGTTTAACTTAGAAAATATACAAGAAACTTATTACATAGTGCTTCACTGACTCCAATTGTGACGACGACCGGTCAACTTTTTGATGATTTCTTTTTGTAGATCGTCAAAGTAGATGCGATCATATGGTTGACATTGATCAAGCTTGATAGCCAAAATGCGCTCATCCTCTTCCTTCTATTTCTTCTCAGCCTCAATTTGTAGCCTCTTCTTATCCAACTCCAACCTTTCCTTCTCTAGGTCTATCATCACCTTGCGATGCTCCCTTGCCTCCTCAACCTTCACTTTCTCTATATTAGTCATTTTATCGAGTCGAACCTTCTGTTCAGCCTCACTCTCTTTAAACAACGAAATCTTTTCAATAGACAATTCTTGCATCTTGGCTGCATAATCATGCGATGTTGGTTTTGCCTTCTTCCTTTCCGCTTTTGACGCATCTCTTCCCATGGGACGCTTTCTTGTGGAGCTACTTGGTGGAGACACTTCAAGATCAATAGGTATTGTGCTAGAGTTTGAGTCTTGAGTGGCAGCATCTCCGACAGAACTAGACTGAGGCTTGCCATCCATCCTCCTCTTGAGTTCTATCCATTTGGGCTCATCCTTCAATATGTTCCAGCAATGCATGAGGGAGAAGTTCCATTATTCTATATCGGCAAAATAAGCGGCTGCAGCCACAGACTACAAGTAACAAAGAAACAAAACATAAGAAGCAGAATAAGCATACTACAAGTAACAAAACATAAGCAGAATGAGCACCTTATATGAATCTGACTAGCAACATAAGCACATTTTGAGTCTTGAAATGACTAGGATGATATGAACCGTTGTTGAAAATGTTTTACCTGCGGTTCACAAAGAACCGCTTCTGATAGGGCGCATCCTATAACAATATTTCTGGTAGTGCTGTTTTGACTGCCTTGGGTGCCTATTTTGGATGCCCTTCTAAGGGGATATTAACTGTTTCATGGATGCACAAGCATGGTGATAATTAAATATGATTATTTGTTGTTGTTTAATGAATGAACACACGATGACACAATAATGTTTGTTCCTACACGGTCCTTTTGCTTTTCTATTGTTTCAGTATTTTTCTTATGCTTTTACTGTTTCAATCGGAATTCTGAAACTAAGAATTGTATTGACGTCACATTTTGTGGTCTCGACAATTAGTGTTAGTCAAACACACATGCTGCAACTTCTTTCTTCTACTATTATGCAGATAAGTGTTCCCAGAAATAGTGAAAAATAATTTGTTTCGCAAAATTAGGGAGAACCTTTGAAAAAAAACTTAATGCAGTGAATTATCATATATTTTAAAGAAGTTCCTGTGTGCATCTAGCCACTCAGTCTTAAACTGGGGAGGAGCAGTTTGTGTGTACTTAAGGCTACCTCTTGGCTTTCATGCTCCTTGACAGAGAATTGGGGAATTGATTGCTCAATGTAAAATTCCAGGTTCACATCGGTCCTTTGCTCTGTCATATAGGGGCAATGATAAAAAAAACTACAAGGAAAATGGAGGGTAAACAAAAAATGGAAACTGTGCCAAGTTCTTTTGAAATATTTTTTTGATATCCTCAAAATATAATTTTAAGGCTATTTGATATGGCTGTATAAACTTCTTTGAACTTGGTGTTGTTTTGATTTCCATATAAAAGTGGTTCACATAATTGCATTCCCTATTTACCATAGACATGTTCCTTAATTAGTACTTCCTCCAAATGATTCTTTGATGTCTTAGTAATAATTACTTCATCCAGATTTTAATTGTTGACGTCGTTGATTTTTTGTGTAATATTTGACCATTCGTCTTATTAAAAAATATATATTTTGTTATGATTTGATTTATCACTAAATAAATTTAAAATATAACTTATAATTTTATATATTAAAATTAATATTTTGAATAAGATGAATGGTCAAATGTTCTGCAAAAATCCGGTGGGAGTATTACATAACAAAGTATCGATTAGTTAGATAGCATATTTTGTTAAGATTATTCTTTCCTGAATTGATTTTAGATACTTAATATTATTCTTCCCTCATTTACCTTGGTTTTTCCTTGATTTTATCTAGCACCACCAATTGCCTCCTTTTATCAAGCTATGCCAAGACTTTCAACTCAGCAAGCGTAAGACACAAGGAAAGGAAATTTAGATCTACCGACGTTTCCTCTCTGTTGATAGCATGTTTTCTTAAGATTATTCTTTCCTGAATTGATTTTAGATACTCAAGATTATTCTTCCCTGATTTACCTTGGCCTTTCCCTGATTTTATCTAGCATAACTAATTACCTCCTTTTATCAAGCTATGCCAAGACTTTTAACTGATGCCTCAGCAAGCGTAAGGCAAAAGAAAGGAAATTTAGATTTACCCACGTTTCCTCTATGTTCTATTCTTCCTTTTCATTAGTTGCTCCTCTTTAACATACATATTTCAGATGCTTTTATTTATTTGAAACTATATACTGGTGAGTCGGACCTTGATATATTCTAAACACATGACTCTAATGTACTGCTTATATCATCCTATGTACATTATTTCATACCAATATAAGAAAATACGTTTCTAACATACCCAATAATATGCAAGAGTCTCCAAAAGATAGCACAGGCAACCAAGGTGCATTTTTGGTAAATATAAGACAATACTATTACACTCTCTAACAATATACCTTACACCTATAAATCTGAAATACAATGCAATTTGATCATGTTCAAAATATCATTACTTTACCATACCAAAATTCACCCTTTTACTACTCAACAGTCTATCAAAACTAATATCCATGAGAGTGAAGCAACATTATCTCCATTCGAATCGTCTCCTAAAAAGTAATGCTCCAAAACTTCTTATTGTACTCAAATTTGATTAAAAACATCTTTGCATATTCACTTCTTGTAGAGTCAAACAACAGGAACAAAAACAGATAGCAAGGAGGTTAGCACTTTAAAAAAAACATGATCACGGTGACCTAACACAATCTAAAAGGAGGGCCGGAGCCTGTTAATACGTTTTTCTAGCATCTCGTATTAACAGGCTCCGGCCTTCCTTTCACTAATCACTACCGTGTAGGTAATACCATGAGGCGTTCTCCACCGGCAGCCACAGTCACAGAGAGCTGGAGGCTTTGCTCCGTCTAACGCAGTCCCCAGAAGGGGAAATGGCAGCCCGCAAGATTCGGTTTAATCCGAACGCCACATCTCCAAAGCTGATCGGCTTAATCCGAACGCTAGCATTGATCCGGTGATAAGATAATTAACTGAGATCATAATCAATCATCCGCATCGTCCAATGACCAGCCGATCTATCATCATGCCAATAGCTAGTAATTAACAGTACTACCAGAAGCCACCACAGTCGCTTAATTAGAACACATATTCTTCGATTCCTCGATCATCTCTCTCACTCTCCCTAGTTACTACTACTTACTACCTGGACGATCGATCTGGTCAGATACCCTTCATGAACTGACGAACGAACGCCACGCATGCGTCAATGCACACCTAGGCGCGTGCATGGACGCATATTCGCGCGCGACGAGCAGCAGATCGACGGCGGCGGCGGCTAGGTGTGGCCCTGCTGCTGCTGATCCTGCGGCGCCCTGGTGCGGGTGATCCACAGCGAGCTGAGCGTGCGGAGGCGGTGGAAGTAGT
>VSTD030001888.1:0-12449 GCA_008808055.3 Sporobolus alterniflorus | reverse complement strand
ATAATGATAATCTAGTGTCCGCCTACTCAACCACTCAAGATCTTTGCTAACCGACATCATCTATCAAAGATCATGAGCCAACCAGGTTGCACCGATCACTGGCGTTACACTTATTGGAACAAACCAATCCATGTCAGATAAGCACTCCATCTTCCCACCCAAGATGTCGACTTGAGATTCAGCCATGGCAACGCACACCTCCTCGTCGGCTTGAACCACCTCCACCTCATCACCATTCCATTGGATGACGCATTATTGAAGAGTAGACGGGGCACACTCGTTAGCATGTATCCAATCTCATCCGAGCAGCACATTGTAATGTCCCTTCACGTCCACCATGAAGAAGGTCATCGGCACAGTTTTGCTCCCAACCATTAACTCCTTGCAAATTATTCCTTTTGCCTCCGTCGGATCACTTACAAAACAGCTAAGGCTAAGATATATACGTTTAAGATCACTTTCGACCTGGCCGAGCTTCTTGAACAATGACAGTAGCAAGATGTTGATGCTTGTACCTCCATCAATGAGCATGTGTCTGATCGACGGTCCATCCAAGTGTCCCCGAATGAAGAGAGGCTTCATATGTGTGCTCGGATTTTTTGGCTTCTCAAACATGGCACGTTCCACACACAACACCAGCTCCACGACGTCTTCCATTGAGCACAGAATTCTTCTGGGATCGTGAAGACCATGCTGATGTCCATCGGGACCACACACCCGGGTTGCTGTTACCCGAGTCCGGGTTGCGGTTACCCAACTCCGAGTGGTGGTTTCCTGACTCCGGGTTGCAATTACCCGACTTTGGGTATTCGTCACCCGATCCTGGGTTGTCTTCCCCCTCTAGCCGGGGTAACCATGCTCACCTCCTCACTGTTGCCACCGCCTTCCTCCTTGGCTAACCGTTTCTCCTGCCATGTTTGCTCCAGCCTAGTCATGGACCGTAACCGGTTAAACCAACAAACCCGCTCTTCTTCTTCCTTCTTCTCGGCCAACTCTCTTTGATGCATCTTTTATAGTCTACGCTTTTGCGTCTTGGTAAGATCCCTCGGGCACCACCGTGGAGCCAGCCTTCGGCTCAGAGTAGCGTCTTTCCTTACTTCCAGGTTCTTGCTCTCTGAGTCTTGCCTAACCCGGTGTTCCGTGTTAGCAAAATTCTCTGTACCTCGGGTTTCTGTAGAAGCCAAATTTTTTGTAACCCGGCTTTCCGTGTTAGCCAAAATTTCTATAATCCGGCTAGAATTTCCTGACTTCGGGTTGCTGTCTTGATTACCCCGGCTAACCCGAGTAACCCAATCTGCCTACTGACCCGAGTTACCCCAGCTATCCTGAGTAACCCCGTCTATGCGCTGACCCGAGTCGTAGTCCTGGTTACCTCGACTGTCCTGAGTAACCCTGTCTGCATGCCGACCTGAGTATTTGTCCTGATTACCCCATCTGTCCTGAGTAACCCGATCTATCCACCGATCCGTGTCGTATCTCCGATGAACTCGGACAACCCGATTAGGGTTACCCAACTCTTCTCCTCTGTCTATGACTCTTACAGCATCCCCTAACAGCCTTGAGTAACCCGGTTTGACTACCTTGTGACCCTTGGACAACACCATGTGTGCTTTCTTCGGGTCCTTCTCATTTTCTAATTTTGAAACCATTGCCTTGCCCTTGTTTTCCCAAACCGGCTCGCTAACACATCGTCCATTGATGTGTACCTCAGACGACACCATGCACCACCATGATCCCACCATAACGATGTGCTTCTTGACTTGCTCTTGCTCCCATGATGGTTCCTCTCCATCACATAGCACATCGGGATGGTTAACACAATGATCCGGGTTACCCGAACCCAACTGATCGGTTACCTGGGCATTCTACCTTACCCTGGGTGCCTAATTCGTAGAGTGTTGTGCCAACCTCCACCGGGACTCCTCTGTACACCATGGTTCCCATTGATCCGGCCGGTTTTGGGCTTCGAAGAATCTATCCTGTTTGATCCCTCGGGTAACCCGGTACCTCCGGTCTTCCTCCAACCGTCGTTGATATTTTTCAATCAACATAGCCGATGTGGGTTTTACCCTCTTAGCCAGCTTCTATAGCACATTCTCCTTCCACATGCCAATTTCCATGTTGTGGGGCTTGATCATCCGGTTGTGCAGTTCATCGGAAATGACCACGTTCTTGCCCTTGGTCATCTTGGCTTGATCTGTGCACACCAAAACATTCTTGTTCATGAGCTCAACCATGCTAATGGGGAATGGGTCCATGTCAAGCTTCATCTTGCCTCCATCACCTAGAGTTAATCGGCTGTTGTTGATCACCGATTGTACCTATCGCTAAAAATAATTGCATTCGTTAGTGGTATGAGTATAAGAAATGTGCCACTTACAATAGGTCTTCTTTGCTAAAATAATGGCGTTAGGTATGAGCTGTCCTTTGATGAGTCGTATAACCCCTCCCCGATGTAGTAAATCAAATAGACAATCACACTTTGTTACATCGAAAGTGTATCTCATCTCATCCCTCTGTCCTCCATTAGGCTTCAAGAAAGAGCATGAGATGGGTTTATCCCCGGGGTTTTCAACCCACTCGGCTACACAAATCTCATTGCCCTCCTCATCATCGGCCTCTTCCTCCAAGCAGTGCACTTGGTGCTTCTCCTTGTTCTTGTTAGCGGTGTCCCAAAATCAGCTAGACTTAGCATGATTCTCATAAGGCAATGCACGCTGTAGGAGTTCATTAGTATTGGAAAATTCTGGCCCATCCAACTTATCCTTGAGATATGGTGTCAAACCTGCAAAAGCTAGATCAGCCAAATCTTTTTCTCCAATGGTTAGGTTATAACACCTGTTTCTAACCTCCCTAAACCGTCTCAAGTAATCAGAAATGATTTTGGTGTACTTTTGTCTCAAGGACATGCGATCGAATAACCTTAGTTCTACCTCCCCATTATAGAAGTAATCGTGGAATTTCTGCTTCAAACTAACCAAAGAATCTATCGAGTTTGGAGGTATGGAGGTAAACCAATTAAAGGCTGCCCCGGTGAGAGATAACGGGAACATCCTAATCTTGTGCATGTCGGTGATGCCCATGTCGTTAACTTGTGCAAGAAATTGCCCTATGTGCTCATACATGGTTTTAGCGTCATCACCCGTGAACTTAGCTAGATCTGGTACCCAAAACCCCTGTGGATAAGGACTCGTGTCAAAGTACTCTGGATACGGCTTTTGATAGGACCTAGCCCGACCATTCGGTGTAAACCCGAGCTCCCTCAAAGTCCTAGCGATTTGATCCCTAACCCCATCGTTTATCTCACCCTCTACCCTCACATTAGGAGTAACGTAAGCCAGTGTCCTAGGGAAAAATATGCCAGGAATAGGACTATGAGGAACACCCGTACCGGTGGGAGGTATGTTGGGACCATAAGCCATGGTTTGGTAATATAGTTGCTGAAAGTTTGGGTTTGGCTTAGTCGGTGTGGTGTGAGCAGGAAACCCCAGGTTACCCGAAGAGGACGCGCCCCTGGGTAAGGTAGATTAACAGTCGGAAAGCTACCCAGATTTCTCATTGAAATACCCCCTGGATACAGTGAACTAGAATCAGCATAAATCACATTAGCCGGAGTGATACCCGGATGTAAAATGCTTGTGCTAGCTATGTTACCCAGGTTACCCGGTGCAATTGTGTTACCCGGGTAAAGCGTGCCCGTGTTACCCGGTGCGGATGTGCTACCCGGGTAAGGTGTGCTAGGTTCAACTACCAGTTGTTTATCCTGTGACTCACCTTGAACCTGCTACAGCACATATCTAATTTGCTGAGGCAACGTGCTTTGTAGATCGGTTTTGAAGGTATCTAAGGTACTGCATACCTCCTCGGTGATAGTACAGCTAAAGTTCATGAGCTCATTCCAGTACTTGCTAGCTACTGCTACATCCATAAATTTAACCAACCCTTCGGGAGTAAGGTTAGGAGTTACTGTAGATGTAGCAGTTGCGGTAGTCATGATGGCTGGTACGGTTTTCTTGATCACCCCTGTGCGTATTTTTTGGAAACACACAAGCTTTCTCCTCCTCGCCTCGGCCATCTCCTCACTTGAGTTCCTTCTCGAGCACCCTCCTCTCTGCCTCGGGTAGATCCTCCATTGCCACGCCGATCGTGTTGTAGGGCCCGACCACAGTCCGGGCACCACTCTCCTTTGGGTTCACCATGGCTTCAATAAATCAGCGTAGACAACCAATTGTTTAGTGAAACTTGGAGCAATGATCAACACGTGAACGTTGTTCCCCAGTGGAATTGCCAAAATATGTTTGCAAGGAAACTTGATGGCTCACGTGGAACGGGATAAACCTTGTCTCGTAAGGTTAGTCCGGATGCTTTTCTCTTCAAAGCAACAAAGGGTAACAAAAGCAACTAAAACTATACTGGCTATGAAAATAAGAACAAGTAATGTGGAAAAGTAAGGTTGTATTGATTGATTGTGTCTCTCCTTTGGCACATACACCTCATCCCTATTTATACAACTCGACTCTTATCTTTTTACAACTCTTTCAACCGACTCCTATCTCTTTACAACTCGACTTGTGACTTACATGTACTCTATCTCACAATCTTTATCTATTTGAACTCCTAACTTGATTCTACTCGGACTCTAACTCAAATTGATCTCCTCCCCAACTCAGTTTTTAGTTGAACTGAGTTCCTCATCCTTGAACCCTTCTTGGCTCGGACTTAGTTTACCCCGGCCTAGACTCTTCCTTACTCGAACTCACGCTGGTCTTCCTTTGGACTCAGACTTGTTTCCTCAATCTTCTTCTTGAGTTCAGCTGGACAATTTACCCGGGTAACCTTCACCCTATCGGCTTACCCAATCTTACCCGATCGACTAACCCGAATCTCACCCGAACTTCACCCTAGCCCCATACCCGGTCGCATTACCTTACCCGATTCTTCTCCCATTCGAACTTCTACTTACCCAGCCTTACAGGGTCTTACCCGGCCAAATTACCTTACCTGATGTTTTCCCGATCAGACTTCTGCCTATCCGATCGTACCCAGCCACCTTACCTGACCGGGTAACACTTCGCTGCACCCGACTGCTTATCCGGCCTAACCCAATCACCTTACCTGGCTGGGTACCCTTGAACTGGCCTCACCCAAAAGCTTCCTCATCGGCCTCCCACCTTGACTTAGGCTTATTTTAGCTGATAATGCATAAAGATAGCTCGGGTAACCCTAAGCCAACCTGGGTTACCCTAAAGCAACTCGGATAACCCCATTTGCCTTACCCAAGACTGAATCTACCTTACCCAACTTTACCCTAGCTTCACTCGACTCGTAATTAGGCTATAGTAACCTTTAGGTAACCTTGGTCTGACCCAGATAACTTTGGGTAACTCAAACACATCTAAGACACCCGGGTAAGCTGATTTGCCATACCGGAGACCGAATTTGCCTTACCCGAGCTTACCCAAGCCTCAAGCAACTCGGTATTGGCCATCATCAATCCTTCGTCCACATTTTCCTTCACATTGACCTTCACCACCAAGTTACCCATTCTCCCAACATTACCCAGGTTACACAATAACATTGGGTTAGCCTCCTTACCTGCCCGGGTTACCCTCCGATGCACATTCCATCAAGCCGTCCTCTACCGTGTCACATTTTGCGGTGTAACAATCCCCAAATTGAGGAGCTTCATGTGTCAACAAGTTGGATGATACCTTACCTCGCTTTCATGGGGTACAATGGTATATTGTTTGAGCTAGCCACGGTGTGTCCACCGAGGCATACGCGTGGAAGATGGCACTAGGGCGAGGTAGGACCCAGCCTGACTCTTTGACTGCATCATGAACTGTTGCCACTCGTGGTGCCCTCCGGGCCTACATGTGTCATGTTGTCAGGCTTATACCCTTGCAAGGTTGACTATTGATTCAAATCTCCATGACACCCTTGGACGTGGGTGATGGCTTGTTCGCCGCTCCTAAACGTAGTAATTCTACCTTCATAATGTTATGCTTATATCATGAGATCGATATCAACTACTTGGTAATCAATGAGATGATTAATATATTAAAATTGTTTGATTACACTTGCATGCTTAGAATAGGATGCAAACCTATGATGCTAATTACCTAAACTTGGCTAATAACATGCTTAAAAGTATTTAAGTTATTTGTTGTAGGCTTATGTATCCTTTACCACTTGAAGCCTTTGCATGTCTAGAAGTTTGACTGCTTGATCACAACAGGTCAGCCTTGCTAAGCCTAGTTGCTCAAACTTTGCATTGTAATTTTTTGTGTGCAAGTTTCTTCTTCTCTCTTTCGGCGATGCCGATGATGGTTGTCAGTGGGAGGTTCAGGCTTCTAAGTGCTGGATTTCATACTGGAGCCCGTTGTAGGCATAGAGTTGCCGAAGGAGGTCTTCACCTCAAGGGTGAGGTGAATGCCCTTGATTGTCATGTGAAACTCTTCCACAAATATGCTATATCTTTTGAAGCACCTTCTGCTTCTCAACCTTGTAATCTTTAATCTAAAGTGGAATAACTTAATTTTCAATGAAATTACAATTTCGAATGCTTCGTATGCATGTTTGCAGCGTTCTCGCTTCATTGAGGATCACCTGGTCTGGATCCTATAATATGGACCCCTCATTTCTGAGTTGGTCCTGTCACAGCTGGTGAGGGTCCGCGCTACCCATGCGGAGTGGATGGCCTAGGAGAAAACCGTGCTGCTGGTGACCACCCATGGGGAAGCAGTCGAGGCGGCCCAGAGGGTCTCCACATTAAGGGATGAGCTCGTGGCCACGCACCGAGCATGAGACACAGCCGAGAAGAAATTTTTGAGCCTGGCTACCAAAATGGCCGCAGCAGACCTATGACTCGAAGGCACAGAGGAACAGTGCGAGCGCCTGGTTCACAAGCTCACCCTCCTAAGCCTCAAGGGTTATGAGCTATGTATCACCATAACTTGTGCTCCACCGCTGGCCCCCCGCATGAGGGGATGCGCTTTGCAGTGATCGAGCACACCATGGTGGCCACCCAATTATCCACGCTTTGGGTGGTGGTGTCTCTGCCCACCCAATCCATTCTCGGGTGCTTCCCCGCTGATGTTTCCCAAGCAGGTGTTGTAGGAGAGATGGTCATTCAGTTCTGGGAGTGAGCAGATTGGTGCTCCCATCTCAAGGCTTCTGGAACGGAGGTTTGCAAACTTGTCCTTGGACCGATGGATCGCCAAGCCCATCTAGTTGCTCGTCTTGAGGAGGCTGCCAGGCGACTTTGTGTGATGTAAGATGAGCATGGAGCCCTTTGCAGTATGGCCACCTGGGCTTGTGGCCTGGCACTAGGGGGAATCAAGTGTGTCCCCTAGCGGTGGCGCTGCCCCGTCCCCGGAGTTGACTGAGAGTTGGGTAAATCCACCGGCCATCAACAGGGTCCAATGGGGGGGCGAATGGTGCTGACTGCAACCTTGTCGTACTTCCCCGAGATGGAGGCTGAGTTGGAGCTGCTGGGGCTGGGTACAACGCCGACCTGATGAGCTACGAGATGGAAGCTTTCTGGACCCGAACCCACTGGGCCTCAGAATCTTTATCATCAAGGGTTCCTCCGTTGGCTGCTCACAGCCCTCCTGATGGTCCCGGAGAGGAGTAGTGAAGCTTCGCTGAGTGCCTCTTTTCTTTTTTTCTTCCTATTTTTTTATTCTTTTCCATGGGTTGTGGGACTCAAATTGATGAGTGTTGCATACAATCCGAGAATGATTTGATTTGAACATTGCATCATGATTTCTTCCTCAATGGATCATAATCACAGTAGCCTCCTAGTGCTGGGGTATGGTCGGTGGTGATTAACAATATCGTGGCACTTGGTCTCTTACTAAATTTGTACAGAGATAGGCAAATATGCATTACCGTGGGAGAAGTGGGTGGATTTTCCTCATTTGATCCATGCTCTCTGCTTTTATTCTGCCAATGTCGAATCGTGAGGTCGTGGGTGCACCGGTTTGCCTTCCCGGAAGTCGAGGCACTCGATGCTAGTATGCTGTCACACCCAGAAAATTCAAATTTTAGGAGAATTTAAAATCTTTTATAAATCATCAATAAAATCAAATGTCTTGTTGCATTAATGCCATCATGCATTTATTTTTGTACTAGTGTATTGTTCAAGTACTCTAAGACATGTAGAAAGCATTCACTTTCGTCAAAATTCAAATTAGATTTAATTTTGTTTCGAAATAGGATTTGTATCGAAGACCCACAAGTCCTATTTCTAAAATATTCTCGATTGAAATTTTGAATTTGAGTTTTAAAATTATTTTCATTCAAAGGTCACAAATTTCTGTTTTTGGAAAATATTTGAGCTTGTTTGAAATATAAAATGTATTTGATTCCTATTTAATTTGAATTCAAAAGTCTGCAGCAGAAATTCGAAAGACAATTTCCCTTTTCCTCTGGCCAGCCCAAATCTTCGGCCTCTTCAGCCTAATACCGGCCCGAGCTGGGTTGTCGTCTTCCTTCAGCCGTCCAGCTGCCTCCACCGCCAGTTGGAGTCACCGCGGCAAGCATCGCCGCTGCCCATCAACCTCCCCGTCGCATCCACTTCCTCTTCCGGCCCGACACCCCACCATTTTCCCTCTCGTTGCCCTTTTATTTTGAGAAACCGCAGCCTTCAAGACCCACCACTGCCTAGCCAACGTTCTACCTCTCCGACCACCCAGCTAGCCGCCCTGGCCCTATAAAAGCCGCCCAGGAGCACCCCCATTCCTCCCCGCTCCCATTTCCATCTATAACTTTGCTCCTTCGCGCCCCGAAACACCTTCCCGGTGAGGACCCAAGGTCACCGCCGCCTTCTTCTCATCGCCGGCCAAATTCCAACCACCTACCACCGTCTCCTGTCCGTGGTGAGCACCTCCTCAAGCTTCTCTAGCTTCCAGTGTAGTAGCGGTGAGGTTTGGTGCCTGGAATTGCCGCCTAGCGTTAACTCCGACGAGCACACCGCCCTTGCTTGGCCAAGGTCCACCGTGGACCGGCCGGAGCTACGGTCTACAGACCGTACACTCGGTCCACGAGATTTTTCAGATGAAAAAGCATCCAAATTCTGATATAATCCCTAAGAACATGCACAAAGGCCTCTGATCTTTGGGATAATTACGTTCTAGTCCTCAATTTCAAATGAACTCAGAATCTGCTGCGCTAATTTACACTTTTAGCCCTGTTTAATTTCCCAAAATTACATATAGGTCCTGTTTTAGTTTATTTTGAATTCAATTAAAACTCTAACCTTCAGGCCATTATATCTTTTGAACTGTAGATCCGATTTGGTCGATTCTTGCTCTCAAACGTTTGTAGTGATGAGTAGATTATTTCAGTACTGCTCGATTAGTAATTAGAAAATGTTTGATGTGATGTTTTATTTATGTATTGAGGTTTGTATTTTCGATTGCCATTAATTAGACGTGTCGACATTGGGCAACCTTCAAGATCAGCAAGAGGAAGATTTTGAGCAGTTCGAGTAGCAAGGCTAGTGAATCATTGATCAATAGCACCTATTCTTTCTTTCTCGCTATATTTTACTATTTATGCAATGCACGAAATAATGAATTATAGATTGTTTACCTTTCCATATCTTTACCCTAGATGTTGGTTTGCATATGGGTAGTATAGCTTTGCTTGGCCCCGCAGCCATAGCTTGGTTATTGAGTCATTAATCTCTTGAGATAAAGTTGAGCTATGATGGTGTGTGGTCTTCGATCCTGTGCGATGTGAGTGGACCTGTAGTTGATAGATCCTGGGGTTTGAGCAAGGTCAAGATTGGTGGGGAAGGTGGCTACATTCATGGTTTGTGGACGGTTCTTGCTTGACTTAGCTAAGGACCAGTTCATAGGAGTAGACCCACCAGGACAACATGTGCCACCACGTGTCCAGTATGGAATGACTTGCTTACTAATTAGGAAACATTCATTATGTGTCTTGTTCGAGAGAAACGGGGAAGGGTATGGCTATACCTGGGATCCGCCTAGTGCAAGAGGGGCCCGAGATGGGGAAACCTTAGCAGAATGCAAGACTGACCCAATGGAACCTTCGTAAATGACATGTAGTGATCTCCTGGCCTCACACCAAAGTGTGATTGTGCTTGGCTGACATGGCAACACGGAGGTTTTCTAGTCATCAAAAGGTGATGAAATCACTATGCGTGGGTACATGGCATAATTCTCTGTAGAGTGTAAAACAATCATGATAGCCGTGCTCCCGGTCAAGAGCGATCTGTGATCCTCCCGAGATTAGTTGGTATTTGTTCTGGTATTGGATGGTATGAGTTTTGGGTTTGGTATGATTCTGTGGTCAGTTTTTGTTGTGCTCTGGCAAGGTTGTTAAGCAACCAGTCCTCTCAAGGTTGTTAGGCAACCACTATTCTCAAGATTGTAAGGCAATCATATCTTTGGTTTGTGGCAAGATTGTGAGGCAATCATTTGGGTCGAGCAGGTTACATGATCCATTCCCCCTGTTAATGAACTTTAGTTTTATTTAGAGCCCGCATATATGATTATGTTTTTCCATTCACTTATTGAGTAGCAACTATAAGTCTACTCACCCTTGCTGTAATACTGCTAGAAGATGGAGAAGTCATGGAGTACTTCAATGAGGAACTATTCTAGCTGGCATTTTGTTTGCTCGACTGTGCCTATGGAGTGATGTTATCTTATCGAGAGAGTCGAGTTAGTCTTTTGTAATAAGACAATATTATTGTTATAAAGTACTCTTTTCAGACGTTGGTTATTCTGATATGCTGTAAATTCTGGCCATATGTATGACAAATTGTTCCTGGGCATACATACGATGAGCATCTCATTTTGATCTTAAATCTGGGTGTGAAAGAATGGTATCAGAGCCAAGTCGACCGTACGAATGCTAGCTTATTAGATAGAAGAGTCCTCCTTAGAATATTTTGACAAAACCTATTTCTAAAATCTATTTTTACCACTTTGATCCCACTGCTTACCTCTCTGCTTTTACAAAAATGCTTATCTTATCTTTTTTGCAAAAATCTTGTAGATGGCTCAGCTTCCAGCTCAAGATATGGTTATTGAGTTATGCAGTGATGGGTTGAGTGTTGCGGATATCCCTAAGACGCTGGCTGAACTACTCAAATCAATTGGATACAATCATGCACCTTTTTACCTCAGCACATGGGGCCCGACCCTCAGAGGTGAACTAGTATGGTATGTCCAAGTGGCTCTGTATGAGAAACACTTAAGCTTTGGTGTTCTCGTGATCCGCCATACCTATTATGCCACTCCGAGCACCTCATTCAATGACGTAATCCGAGATGCTGCTCATCAAGCTCTAGCGGCACTATGTGAAGAAATCCACCAAGATCACCATGACAAGCAAGTCAAAAGAATAACTTAGAAGTACACACAAAAGTTTTAAGATCTCCAAGCCTGGGATAGATCCTAGGAAATAAAGATTCAAGAGTTACAAGATCAGAATGCTAGTCAAGGGGCTATCATCAAAGAACTATGAGAGCAACTTGAGAAGACTGGTCAAGAGATTCCTGAATAGGAAGTCATGATGGAAGACAGAGAGGATCCATAGGAGCTACCTCAAGCTGCTCTAGCACCACCACTATTCCCTCAGCCGAACCTTTATGAGCATCTAATGCAAGACTTCACCTAGAATCCCGTGGTGAGGGTTGAGCCTCAGGGATCTTCACTATCTACTTAGGAGTAGTCATCTTCGACTTATGTCAAGTCAATAAGGAATAAGTCATAGGGTCATTTAGTTTCTTGAGTCGCTATGTAATAATCATATCGTATGGTGAGGACCATTGTGGTTTGATTCATGAAAACATGTTTGATTTGGATCTTTGTAATGATTGTTGTAGTGTGTTGTGGGACTTGTCTCACTGTCACACTCTTTAATAATAAAATAAAATTACTTAATAAATCTTAGTTGGGGTATCCCGCTATTTCTCTCTTTTCTCTTGTGCCATCACCCTTCTCTATCTACATTCTCATCTCGTCCCGCATCTCATCAATCCTTTAGATGGTCAACACAAGGAATTAGCACGCTAGAACCAACAACGAGAACAACCTGCCACCCCCGCCGACTTTGGAGCAAGTCTTGTAGATGCAAGCCCAAATGCTTCAGACTATGTGACAAACGATGACCAATATGCATCAAGGCCAAGGTCACTGTCACACCCAGTTTTTAAGGCCAAAACCAGATGCTCATCATATGTATGCCCAGGATCAAGTTGTCATACGTATGGTCAGAATGTAAGCACAGAATGCCAATGTCTTTATTAGATTGTATCTTATTACAAAAACTTATTACATGTCCAGAAAGGACTAAACAGCGGAATGCACCCCATCTTGCCACCGAAAGTTGACCGGGGGTTTCGCACGCCTAGAAGAAATCTTCATCAACGTACTCCTCATCTTCTGAGCAGTAGAACATAGCAGCAA
>VSTD030001887.1:0-12450 GCA_008808055.3 Sporobolus alterniflorus | reverse complement strand
ACGAGGCCTGGTCATCACGGAGGAATCAAGAATGGAAACTTTTTCTCAATTGCGCAACCCACGACACGCCGACTTGGTCTACCATAGTCGTTGGTCAGGGACGATGGCGGTGGTGGCGGAGCACGGTGGTAGGGGCGCCGCTGTGTCGACGGTGGCAGTGCTAGATTGCGAGGGCGGATAGCGCGATGCGATGCAATGGTGGGCAATGTCAAGTTAGGGGTGGAAAGCTGTCGGGGGCGGCAACGGACTTACGACGAGGGTGTCACCCAGTCCGCGGACGGGGCTAGAGGGGGCAAGTTATCAGAGGTGGAAGAGGCGATGAGCGGACGCCACGCAAATCTGAATCAGAGGCGGATGAGAGGGAACGCGTGACGGCCTATGACAGGTCGCTCACTCCCCTAGCGTGCGACCAGTCGTGGTGTAGGACGGTCCAATCAAGAAAGCACTCTTCAGTTTTAAATTGTTGCTAGGACAAAATTTCTAGTTAAGAATTGATTATATTTGTTGTCTAACCTCAACAATTTGTTAAGAACGGAGGGAAAGTAAATCATTACGTCCTTAGGTAGCATCATTGGATTGCGATTTCCTTCTACTTTTTCTTTATTGAGCGTGGCAGTATTTTGTTCCTTCAGTGGTTTTATGCAGGACTCAGGAGTAGTACTTGTGAGTTTTGCCCAAATATTTTCCATCATAATTTATAAAAATTGCGAAGAAAGTCTGTAGCGATGTGTTTTTATCGGGTAGGCCCTGTTCCTAATTAATGTTGCCATTTTATTCTTTGTCCCATATTTCCGCCAATAGGGAAACAGATAGGACGGTGCTTTGAGAATCTCGGAAAGCCCGATCTCAAGAGGGAAACAGAACGCGAGAGAAACCATAGTAACATCTAAACCGACAGTATTTTTACATGTAAAAGTGACAAATGAACGAACGAATGGATGAATGGGCTGACAGTACAGACAGCAGACGCTCTAGAAATCCTATGTGTATGTCGACTAGATAACAAATCAAATTCTGCTACACGAAGAGCTGGAGGAGAACGGGAGGAGCCTGCAGGGCCGTGGCGGCGGCCTCCTCGCGGTGGCGCCGCATGTGCCCGCCGAGCGCCTGGGCCATCTCGAACTCGGCGCCGCAGAAGTGGCACTCGTGGATCGCCGCGGGCTTCTCCTTCTTGGTCGTCGTCGCGGCCGCAGAAGCCTTGTCGGGTGCGGCGGGCGCCAGGCCTAGCGCGAGGCCGTGGCGGCCGCGCAGGTGGCTGGTGCGGTGGCCGCCCAGCGCCTGGAACGTCGCGAATGAGCGACTGCAGGTCTTGCACACGAACTCGCCGGCTGCGCGGCGCGGGTGCTTCTTGGCGCGCTCCGGGACGCCGAGGGCCAGCGAGAGGGTCACGCTGTCGTCTCTCGGGTGCTTCGTCATTCTGCCCACAACTGGCCGGACCAGGGGGAGCTGCAGCTGCTGCTGGTGTGAAAGGGAGGAAGGCTGGAGCAGATACGCTCACAAAGAACGGCCGGTGGATGGAAGACGAACTCCGGGCGTGTTGCTGTTTCGGTCTGGATCGTGCATGCCCGAGACCTTTTATACACCGGCGAGGCGGCGAGAGCTGGGAACATGCCCTGGAGTACTAGGCAGGCCGGTGGAGCGCGTCGCGGTCGCAGATTCGGCGACCCGTCCTCCGTCTGGACCCTTCCGTTGGGTTATCCGTTTGCGCCACTGACGCGGACGCGCTTTTGCAGCTGGCCGTGGCGTGTGCGCTTGCCCCTGGTCCTGGACGGAGCCTGCCGGAGAAAAATCCTCGAAACTGACGGTGTTAAACTACATGGGAACCCACGGTGAGATGACGTAGGCGATTTGGCCTGCGCGGGTTCAGGTCGGTTGTGTTGTTGGCGGCAATGTAGTGGAACCGCGCGGATTGTTTGACCCTGCCTGCTTCGTGCGCAGCAACGCACACGCGCATGGGTTAAAACCAGAGCAACTTTCTTCGCAAGTGCCCTTCACGCGCTCCTCTGACGCACCTTTGACTTGATTAGTTTCGATGCCCTTGCGCGGGCTGGTAGGACAAGAATTGAAACATCGGTATGACACCAAAATCGCTCTCTACAAATTTCATAAGTATCAAAAATATCAGTTGAAATTTAGTTTAAATTCAAATTTAACAAGGCCGAAAACCGATTTTGATCGGTAAACCGATTAAAATTAGATAAACTAATCGATTTTGTTAGTAAATCGGTCCATTTGAGCGATAAATCGACGAAAACAAAAATAAGCACAGCAACGGAAAAAGGATATCAGATTCCTATAGGATCAATTCCTACATACCAAAGGATGCTGAAAGTCCTCACATTGAAGCGACACAAGTAACAAAGCGGTGGGGAGGGGAACAGGAAAACCAAGCGGGTTTTTTTGTGATTTTTACACTATTTTTCACTGCAATGAATTTCCTAGGACATGTTACTTCGAATTTTTTGAATTCGGGTTCGACAAAAAATCTTGAAATATACTCTAGTTTTATTAGATTTTTTAATTCAAAATTTCCCAAATTTTCAAAAATAAATAAATTAAACGACCAGGGTGGAACAGCGAAAACCGGCCGGTTTTCGATGATATTTGAATCCATGGTTTAAAAAAATTGTATTTACCTGAGTGCAAATTCACAAGTTTGTAGTCCCCTCATAGTATCTCCAACAAATACAATATTTTAAAATATAGGGCTTAAGTCTATAAAATAGTCTCCAACAATGACCATATTTTATAAAATCTTGTCAAATGATTATAATGCTCATTATACTAGGTTCTAAATATATTGTCTCACCTATTAGGGTCGTATCTTCATTTATCACATAATCAACTTTTTTACTAATTGTATGATTTATTTTATAATAACATGATTTATGATCTGACTGTTGGAGAGGACAATTTTTAGATCTCAAATTTAACAAATCATTAGCTAAATAAAATCATAGGACATTGATATATTACTCCCTGTTGGAGATGCATTCAGAGTTTTTAGAATCAAGCACACTTCCTGACGACAGTTTCTCTTATTTTAAGATCAGAAAGTAAACTTGATTTTAAAAATTATGAGAGTACTATAAACTCGTGGATTTACAGTCGGGTCACAAATATTTTTCCCTATTTTTTCCTTCATTTATTACAGTTCCTGGAAAACTTTTACACAAGACCGCAAATACCAGCCTGATCCTATAACTAATCCACAAGATGCATGCGTCACCTAGTAGTTCTTTGATGAAGAAGTACGTGGATTGACAAATCTGTCTACAGAGGCCGGAAACGATTAGGAGACAAAATATCATCGAAATGCACAAATTCATGGAGATACCTAATGTCTCACATTGACCTGTGAATAGAGGGTTTAACGGTGGTAAAGCTAGCCAATGGTCGCTCGACCTGCTTTTGGCTAGATAGCTGGCGCTGGACGACAAGCCGCTATCCATTAAATTCCCAGCCATCTTCTCTCATGTACAACACGTACTGGACCACAACGTAACAGTAGCTGACTCCTACACTTTCTCAGTAAAAGCCTCTGCTATCAGGCCCTGAACTTAATTGGGAGGAGTCCATTGCGCTGGAAACACTGAATTTTGGAACTCCAAAGAAATGCAAACGTTTTGCTTGGTTGGCCATACATAATAGTCTAATTCCAATACAATAAGAGGAAAGTTTAGCTCAAATCCAGATAACAAACTAAACTAACATTTGGTTTGCTCTATCTCAATATTCATCAAATCGTTTCACTTTTCACATTTTCTCTTCAATTCTATGCCATTTTGCTACTGCGTTCAAGTTAATGCGGTTTTTAAGCAACTTAACACATTTTTATTCATACTTATTGTTGGCCAACTAAAGTAACAGTTAGGATGAACTACTGGGTGCAAACTAACGAGGATAATTATGCCATCATGAAGTGTCTTAAACTCAACGGAACATGTGCTCCCTAAACTAAATTATAGGCCTAAATATACTAATTATTATTGGAAGTGCTCTAAACCACATATGATTGAAGAGAAAAATATGAAAATGAACTAATTTGACAAGTATTTGGGGTAGAATAAACCAACTTTTAGTTTAGGGGTTATATGTACTTGACCCAAACTTAGATGGAGTAAAGTGGACTTTGTCCCCCCATTTAAAAAAACAATGAATGGCTTAAGGTATCGTTTCCCCCGATAGCTACTTGCACATTCGGTGATGAAGATGAAATCACTTTGACATGTTCTTTTCTCTTGCGCGCACACTTGTGGTATCTGTAGAAGGAGGTTGGGTATATATCGCAGGCATTTCATAAAACAAATCACATGAATACAAAATCTGCTCAATATCTTTAGAAGTATAATACCAAATGAATGAATGAATGAATATGGGCTGATAGTAGGAGGAACAATATGCCTACACACAGCAAACACGCTCTAGAAATTTACAGTCAGTCTAAACAAATCAAACACTATCTGCTACACGAAGAGCTGGAGCAGAACGGGAGGAGCCTGGGCCGTGGCGGCGGCCTCCTCGCGGTGGCGCCGCATGTGCCCGCCGAGCGCCTGTCCCATCTCGAACTCGGCGCCGCAGAAGTGGCACTCGTGGCTCGCCGCGGGCTTCTCGTGGTTCTTGGTCGCCGCCGTTGCGGCCGCAGCAGCCTTGGCGGGCGCGGGCGCCAGGCTCAGCGCGAGGCCGTGGCGGCCGCGCAGGTGGCTGGTGCGGTGGCCGCCCAGCGCCTGGAACGTCGCGAACGTGCGGTTGCAGGTCTTGCACACGAACTCACCGGCCGCGCGGCGGTGCTGCCTCTTGGCGCGCTCCGGGACGCCGAGGGCGAGCGAGAGGGAGAGGGTCACGCTGTCGCCGCCGTCTCTCGGGTGCTTCGTCATGCCCACGGAACCGATCGTTGGAGAGCTGTTCAAGGACTTGAAGAGGATGAGCTCAAGATCGCTGAAAGCTTATTAACAGGATCAAGCTGCTGCTGTTGTTGGAGGAATGAGGATAGCTGCGTGCATGGGCTTGCCCTTATATACACAAGCGCGAGGAGATTGCACCCCACGGCGGGGCATACGTAGGCGAGAGCGCGTCAACGACGAGTCGTCCCGTCTGAAAGATTAGGACGTTGCGTGGCGTGCGCGTCGCCTGGTCCTGGATGGAGCGCGGAAAGGTCAAGGAAACGGAGTAGCTGACGGTGTTAAGAAACTGGCAGACGCGTCACTGCCCACGAGGAGATGACGTGACGGAGCGAGCTAGTACTTACCATGACGGTGTTAGTCTGAGTGCGTGGGTGGGACCCAAGGTGCTAGTACTAGTCGATAAGTTCGTTGGAGTGGGACCCACTGGGTGATGGCGTAGGCGATTTCGCGTTGGGTTGGCCCCGTCCTGCAGCGTGGGAAGCGCGCGCGGCGTGTTTGACCGCTCGTGGTCTGGACGTCGTCAGTCAGACTAGTCTTGCGTGCGAAGAAGATACAGACCGGTTCTGTTCGTACTAGATGAATTGCGGTAAAACTATTTTGGATGCTCCATCTGCTACGGATGCACGGCGCATGTGTTCATCATGCAGGCAAGCGTGAATTTCTACGCAAGTGCTTGTCGTCGCGAGGTATATGAGCGGCGCATTCTATCTTTTACGACAAGCCAAACGTTCCCTTGTGTGCATCTCTTAATTGAGCGTGTCTGACAAACTTAAGGAGCGGTCAATTTGGTTTCTAATTCACCGCAACTTACGCGGGGTTAAAAAAAATGGAGAGATGCTTCTCAGAAGCTCCGTGTTTTTGTGCACATGGAACCGTGTACCAATGCAGCAGCACACATCAACTTTGTAGATAGGCATTCTGTGACGGAATTTGTCACGACTCTTATTTAGTTCTCGTTCGGTTATGTTAAGAACGGTTCGAATTGGAGTGGAATGAGTAGGATTAAATCCTATACCACCGGGGTCAAATTTCCCTTGGGGCTTATTCAGTTGTACCAGAATTAATATAGGGCAGGATTGAAAAGGAATTGAGGTAGATTAAATCTCCACCTAGCTTGTGAGGGATTGAATCCTCTCCAAACTCCCTCTATCCGACTGAGAACTGGTGGGGGGGCCTTAGGCGATTTGTTCATTCATCTAGGCTCTCATGTATTATCCATATGGTATTTATGCCATATGGAATTAATTTTGTAATAAAATCGAAAACGTGGAACCCACGTTTGCCTCCGAGGCAGGCTTAGCGCGGCGGTAACTAGCGGCAGCCTATTATCGAGGCATCTAATTAACATGTCCCTGACGGAAAGGAAAGCCTCCAATTCTTGGATGCAACCAAGCAGGTTGCATAGCTACAAATTGATGCTCGCCTAATTACGAATAATCTTCTAGTAGTCTCGGAACGAAGAAAAGGTACATCGCAATGTTGGCACGTAATAATCGCAGAGAACAATTAATCAGCTAGCAGAGGGCGGAGAAGAGAGGAACAATATATTAGCAGATCGAGATTGCATTTGACGGAGGAACAGATTAAATGAACGAAAGATTTTTTTACTATATGTCCATATATATCAAATTAATCAACCAAACTCTAGGACGAACAAAAACTCTCCTAGCATACTTACAAAATGCAACTAGAACCTAGACAGCAGGATTCAATATCATCCGTTGCAACCCTGATCAATGATGACGGCGACCTAACAAATCCGGGGAGTAGTGGAATCAAGCAAACAGCTTGAGCAAAACCGGCGGGTCGGCGGCCACGACCCGCTCCTGGGAGGTGCGCCACACCCAGTCGTCGGCGCCGCCGCCGCCGGCCACCTCATCGCGGTGCCTCCTCATGTGGCCTCCGAGCGCCTGCCCCATCTCGAAGCCGAGCCCGCAGATGTGGCACTGGTGCTGCTGCTGCTGCGCCGCCGGCTTGTCGGCCTTGTGCTGCTTGAGCGCCTTGGCGCCGACGACGCCGAGGTCGAGTCCGTGGGCGCGGCCGCGGAGGTGGCTGGTGCGGTGCCCGCCGAGCGCCTGGAACGTGGGGAAGGCGCGGTTGCAGGACTTGCAGACGAAGTCGCCCTCCCCGGACGTGGCCACCAGGGGGCCCCTCCGCCGCCGCGCCCTCTTCGACGGCGGCGGCCCGCCGCCGGCGGCGGTGGAGGAGGCGGACGACGTCGAGGAGTCCGTGGTGGTGGTCAGGGATAGCGCCAGCGACACCACCTCCTCCTCCCTCGGGTGTTTCATCTCTTCCTCGTCCAGCTCTTTCTGTGTCTGACGAACGGTGGCCCCCCTTTTCGAGTCGATCTCTTCTGTTGTGATGCGAGGCGATCGAGAGCAGCAAGCAGATGGCGGAATGGAATGGATGGGGGACAACTGGGCGCGCGCGTTTATATATAGGTTGCGAGAGGCACGCGACGTGTGCGCCAAGCAGCAGCGCGCTGGCGTGGCGGACCAATCCAGGGACGGCACCGGAACGCGACGACGTGTGTGGTGCGCGCGGTGGCCTCGGCCGGCACGGCAGGCAGAGGGTACGCGTGGCGGCTCGCCGTTTTGCTTAGCCGCGGGGGCAACGGCCGGCGGCGGAATTGTTTATTCTCAGATTTTATGATGGGAGTGATGAATAAAATAATTTTTATCCGCGTACGGTCGACTGGATTTGAAGGGGTGCCTTGGATAGCGAACTACTGATTCTCTATCTAATATGTAAATAAATGTATCAAAAAAATTTATCTAATAATATTATTTTCGTTGATCATCATCCCTAGCTAGAAGACGCTTTGAACTCCGTCACTGCTTGTACGAGTTGCTGTAGAAGGGTCTAGAAGCTTCCTGGTTTTGTGAGGCTAGTGGTCAACTTTATCCGGAATGTGGTAGAAGCGTTTTCCAGCCTTTCCATGTTCGATCTCGCGCGTCATCCATATGCTGCTTCTAGAAGGGCGTCAAACCTTGTGCTACTCCACAACCTTCCAGTACTCTACACAACTAGTACGTAGTCCAATACTAGAGGCGAATACTACTACACAACTACCAGTCTCTTCAGATCGATTTGTTGGTCCAACAAGGACGAACAGTTCCGCTTGCCTCGCTAGGAAGTAAGGTGGCTGGCTGGATGCCGCCGCCGCCGCCGAAACACGTTGCCGACCGGG
Organism: Sporobolus alterniflorus; assembly: GCA_008808055.3. NCBI lineage: Eukaryota > Viridiplantae > Streptophyta > Magnoliopsida > Poales > Poaceae > Sporobolus > Sporobolus alterniflorus. The sequence goes on along the minus strand of VSTD030001887.1, from coordinate 4,356 downwards.
TAAGGTGCCTCTCCGCGTGTATCCCGGTTAATTGGCGCTTCCCATTTCGCAACTGCTTCACGACCCGATTGATTATTAATCAGTACTTCCGTTCATAAATATTTGTCACCATTTAATTTATTTTTTAACTAAAAAACAACAAATATTTGAGGACAAATGGGTATATTGTTCTTATTTAATGAGCAGTACTATTCAGAACTCACATACCATCATCTGCGTATACTGCTACCACACTACTAGTGCAGACAAAATACTCCTCTTTTTTTCAAATTGTTATACTTTTAATTTATATTTAATTATTTGTTTTATTTAAAATATTATTCAAAATATAAATTATGTTTTATTTTTAGTGATAAAATAAATTATAATAAAATATATGATAATTTACTAACTGAGACAATACTAGCTACGGCTAAAATAAAGCTGACGAAAATCATTGTGAAAAAATTATAAAGCTGACATAAGATGGCTTCTTCCATCGGCATTTGCTTATCTTCCATCGGCTTTTAAACGACGGAATGCAACCACAACAACAATAAGATGAAGGGTCAAACCTAACAAAAAAATTAACGATGACAACAATTTATAAATACATTTTGCTTTGTTTTTTTTTGATCTGGTAGCAAAATTACGGCCAACTCTTGTGAATTGTGATCCACAGATGACCAGCCGATACTGTTCAGCTGTGCGTGCGTGGTCGAAAAGTCAGCAGATCGCGGCTGCAGAGATTGACCCCATCGGCAAGAGACAAAAATAACTGGGCGGCGACGATTTTCTGGAAGCGTTGAGCAACCACCTTTTCAAACATCATCAGATACTACTACTTACTGCTTGTTCTAGTGTGGCTGTAGTGTCTTCAACGCGTAGCCGCCGCTGACCGCTACTCTCTACTCCCAACTACAGCGAACGAGTGAGAAGCCGTACGTACGTGGTGATGTCATGATATACAGGTACTGGTATTAGAGTGTATACTTAGTGTTACAGCTTATACATAGCTTGTGTTGCAAGTGAACAGTGACGCCATGGCATACGTTATTACTCGAAAAGGTAAACGTGTTTCGACATCTCTCTATCGTAGGTGTGTGTATGATAGAGTTTCGATGGCCAGCCGGCGGGCCGGGTATTATGCTGCTCCTTTTAATTAGAAGAAGAACAACGCGTCGTCGATTGCTTACAGTTTGTTTCCAGCCTTATCCAGTTAAGTTACCCTAGCTAGTAATAGAGTATGTATATATGTATGATCTTATCTTGATCTCGACGTATGTGAATTGAAGAACATTGTCTAGCTAGCTAGCTGCCTAACAACACTCCTCTGCTGGCTTGCTGACGATGATTGGCCACACCCTGGGGCCTGGGAGCAAGAGCATCCAAGAAGCAAACGAACTGGAAACGCGTTTTTGCTACGCACAACATGCCAGTTCCCCAGATGCCACGTATATGTGATGGTTATGGTGAAAGGTACAAGTTGGTCGCCTCCTACTCTTTTCCCGTAAGAAAGATATATATGATGTTCAATGTTCTGAAAGTTAAGTGCACTGCCTAACTAACAGCTAATTGAGTAGACACGCGAGGCACTCCATTATATGTCGCAGTTTATTCGCCTGACGGCAAGCGCGTGAGGCCATTTGCTGGATGCCTCTCCGGAGTCTCTGTCTCTGGACTAGACTTTTTGTTGTTGTTGTTGCTTAGCCGATGTGATAGACGACCTGAGAACATGCACGCAGCGACGTCATCAGTGTTCATCTGGAAAGCACAATTCGTGTCTACCCCGGCCAACTACCCTCTTTCTCTGGTTTGGCGAGAGTAAGCATGTTTCAAGCAAGTAGCGGGGGTTTTGCGCGGTGATGTCACGAACGTTATTTGTAGTGCTCTGGTTTACTTGTGTTCTAAAGTCTTTGCGGATAGCGTCTGGATGAGGCCGGACAAGGGGCGAGCTGTGGATAGCGTCGCTATCGATCTCTCCTGTTGGCGGACGCGCGCGGCTCGCGGCAATATGCCAATTACACGTCATGTCCTCGATCGACACGGTGGTCAAACAACACGACCAGACCGTGACTGCCGGCCCACACGAACTTCATTGGTGCGGTCGTGCACCCAAAAAAGTACGTTCCTTCTTTCAGATTGCTTACAGGGTGCAGGCAGTTGGGTGCAAATCCTATACCGTAATGGTACGGCCGCTGACATGTGGTCTCGGCCAGTCAGCCACCCTCGTCCAACCGAAACCGCAGCTACAGCGTGTCGATCGGCCACCTGGCACCAGCAGCGAAATAAACGAAAAGAAGAAACCGCGTTGCAAAAGACAGACAGATACGGAGTACAGCAGTTCTTCTCTTCTCCGTGTCTCTTTTTCTGGGGGAAAAAACAAGCAGATACGATAAGTGTATGGCTAACTGCTGGAACTCAAACTGGATTAAAGCCTGTACGCACACACTGCTCATCAATCGCCCACTTTCTGCCTTCGTCTGACGGCAAGCGCGTGGCGAAAATTTCGCATTATCACCGGCCTTTGGGAGACTAGTAGTCCTGAGGGTGTACCAACAGCGAGGTCGGTGCCTACGTGCTCACCTTGAAAGCCGTCCGCCCGGATTATTTTAACTAAAGATGCTCCAAGCCGGTAGTCGCACATGTCAACTGGTTTGCAGATTCCAACCCATCCATCCTCGCTCGTGCTACTTCCCCATGTCATCCTTTTCCATTTTAGAATGGTTTAAAAGATGGACAGATAACTAAACTCATCAAAGCCACTCGGCGAGAATGCTACTACCATAAATACAGTATTATGCATGCCCTCCAGAACTAACTTGGGGGGTGCAACGAAGCGTTGGGGTTTCAGTGCCTAGTGCTAATGGGGGACCTCTGATCTGGGTGTTGCCGTGGAGTCTGTAATGAGGTCACGCACTCCAGCACCAGCGGAGTCTAGAGGATGCATTCTGAGCTTGGGGGTTCAGTGTCTAGTGCTAATGGGGGACCTGATCTGGGTGTGGCCGTGGAGTCTGTAATGATGTCGAGCACTATAGCACCAGCATTGTCTGGGATGCATTCTTAACTTGTAAACGATGTTCCAGCATAATGAAACTGGGGGCAACCCTTTTATCGAAAAAAAATATTACGCAAGTTATGCTACTCGTCAGTACAATAATACAGTTTCAATCTCATGTTCAACAAGCTGGGGAAGCTGGTTTCATTGCACCGCGAGGCCATAATACAAAAATCTACGGGGACTCAAGTACTCATCAGGATGAACCGTCTGCAGTCATGTTATAATGCAAAAAAATTGTGATTTGAGGTCAATTCCGTTGAATATAAATGTTCCTCCCAACGGCACAAACTGCTTGGTGACCAGCTGCAAGATTGGGGAAAGAACGTTGGTCAATAATAATACACATTCTAAAATAAAATTTCAGCCCAGTTATATCCTGGATGATCTTTTACCAAACTCTCCAGACTGTTCAGCAAAATCCTAGATCAGCTACTTAAGATGTGCAAGTGGCACAAAAAGTGTAGGGTCAAGGCTTATTGAGTCAAGTGTGCATAACAGACCTTAATTACTTCTTGTGAAGCAACTCCACCAATAAAGCCAGCGACAGGATGGATTTCTGCGCCGCCGAACCGGCACATTTCAGTTATCAGATCTTCAGATAAGGGTGCACCATTCAAACCCATGTCACTGAGAACTGAAACGGCGACTGTCTTCAGCCTAGGGATATCCTCATCAATCTCACTATTGAATCCAGTAATCAGTACTATAAAAGCAGAAATGTTTCTAAAGGGGGGAGATAATAATGTTCAAATGAACATTTTCTGTGTACCTGTCGAAGATTCCAGGTAATCTATTATAGTTGGCAGCCAATCTATCAACAGCACGTAGCAGAATATAGAAGTTAATTGCATAGCTGCAAAGACACGTTGCTTTTTCATTAGAACAAGTCATTACAGTGAGAATAAAATCTAATCCACATGCTAGGTGTACCAACAGATACAACAACAACAACCAAGCCTTTTAATCCCAAGTAAGTTGGGGTAGGCAAAATATGTGGTTTCATCTTCATAAGAATGGTTAAAATAGTTGTTGGCTCGCCAATCCTAACACAACCCCTCCTTTATCCAGACTTGGACCGGCTATGTTAGAACTTAGAACAACATAGGTGTATCAACAGATGTCATACGCAATACTAAAAAGCTTAACTGATATGAACGGACCAAAGTGGCCTCGGTCTTGACCTTACATTGCATGCATGAACGCCAACATGTTGACTACTGCTAAACCTAGTGACAGACACCAAACAATAAACCACCTTACAGATTACACTAACACTATTTTGTGAACAAATGTCATACGAAATACTTACAACCCAG
>VSTD030001886.1:0-12454 GCA_008808055.3 Sporobolus alterniflorus | reverse complement strand
CTGTTGGGTCCTTTTATTTGCTGGTGAAATAACCGGCGCCAGCAGCCAACTTATATAGAGAGAGCTTCCGATACATCTTCGCCCAACGTCTCCCAGCACCGACACTAATTAAGCTAGTGTCTTCTAATTGAAGAGCCAAAGGGCCGGCAGTTGTTGCTGGCGTCACTCGTCGTCGCACATTATCTGGTAGCCACAACTTGTGACAATCGAGACTCACAGCAACTAACTTTTCCAAGCAAAAAAAGGGTTCAAATTTATGCACCGTAAAGAGAGACAATATTCTTATGTCAACACAGCGAGAGGACGTTGCTGCCTTTCTATTTTTTCATGTCCATGCGTCTAAGAAATGGTCAGACATGCATGTGCGTGGGCATATTGATTAGCGTTAAAATTTACCTATGTTAACAATAAATGCAACTTGCTTAGGTTTCTTTTACGCATCACGTCTATATATGCTTCAATTTCAAAAAAGAACATCTGGAACATAATTTGTGTAGAAGGTAGCATTTGCACATAGGTGGATAATGAAAAAAACTAGTTAAAGATCCTATTGATTGATGTTACCTGAAGTTATATAATAATTTAGAGGATAACCTAATGGACCAGATGATTGAGGAATAGCGAATGTTACTAACTTTACATGCCTCCATAAAGAGAAGTTAAGCTGGGCACTTATTGTATGTGACTCTTTTGCACGTACATAAAAAACAGTTGGAAACCTGGAATGTCTTTTGCTAATAAAACCTGGTCACCATGGTTTAGAAAGGGGCAATTAATCGCACTCGACTGAAATGCCATAACCTGTTGCTAGTGGAAAGCACACAATCGAGGTAAAGGGACAATTCACCTATACGATTGAAATGCCACACCTCACTGCCGGCTTAAAGCACACGCTCTCGATCGATGCAAAATGACGGTTACTCATATTATTCGTTCAACGGAGAGACAAGACATTCGCTGATAGAACTAAAAATATGTCCAAGAATTTGTGCACACATGAAATCCTTTGAGCTGCTCGGCCGGTCCCTTGTTCTGATTGCTTATGTGGATACAATGTCATCGCCTTAACGAGTAGTGTATCCCTGTCTTGATTGTTTTGGCGCAATTATTAGAAACATGTCATGTCAGTATGCAGCTACAGGGAGCAAGTAGTGTATCCCTGTCTTGGAATCTACTGGTCACTTGGAAGGGAGAAGGGTGCACGTCTGTGTTACTCATCTCACCACGACAACTGGCATTCGTTCTGCGTTTCCAACATGTGTTCGCCTCCTGAGGGTTTGCTACCGTACCAGCGCTAGTTTTTTCACCTTGTCTTTGATCGAGTAGAAAGTTTAATTAAGCATGAAACGTGTCAAACATATTCTCTACATCTGTTCGATGTATTTAACTTTTATATTATCATTCGTCTTATTAAAAAAATTAAAGTTATAAAAATTTATATTTTTATTTTTTTAATTAGCCAAATGGTCAAAGTTGATATAAAAATCGACAAACATTTAAAGATAGGAGTATGTGACTATGCCATTGACAGATAATGATGTGAATCCGAACAATTGCGCTAACTGTTGAATGAACACAGCTATATATTATAGATCTTAATTAAGGCAACGTATCCCATGCACATGAGAGGGGTTGTGCACATATGCACATCTGCAATCTAAGCCCTCTATTTACAATCCGATTGTTGCCAGCACTTTTACAATTTAACCCCTCCGCAGCCCTTCCTTTGATGCGATTTTTTTTTTGCAAAAACCTCCCATCTCCTTCCCCAGACAGACGCACGACAGGTACCCCGCAGACCGCCGGCCGCTGCCGCGGCCCTCGTTCTCGGCCGCGTCACCGGCCAGCTCGCCCCCGCCGTAGCCACGCTGCCGTCGCTCCACTTCCTCACGCTCTCCGGCCCCCTCCCCGCCGCCTTCTCCCCGGCCCTGCGCCCTGCACACCGTCGACCTCAGCAAGAACGCCTTCTCCTCACGGATCCCCAGTCCCTCCTCCAGCTCCGCGGCCTCCGCACGCTCGTCCTCTCCCACAACGCGCTCGCCGGCGAGATCCCGCGCTCTGTGACCGCGCCGCTAGTCCACCTCGACCTCGGGAGCAACCGCCTCTCCGGCGGCGTGCCTCCATTACCAGGCGATGATGCTCGGCGAGAACAAGGAAGAAAGCACGAATCGGATCTGTTTCAGAAAGAAAAGGAAGCGAACCTCTATACTGAAGCTCGCTACGGCAAGCGCAGCACCTGAGACGGCTGGACGGCGGCAAGCGTCAAGGACGACCAACGGCGGACACCGCTGCACGAGGAAGACCAAGAAAAAGGAACGCAAGCAAAAACCTTTCTGCTCCAAAAGCTTCAGCTCTCACTGAAGCTAACACCAGGGAATCCAAAGGACAAAGCATAAGCATAATCCGCAACTAATCTTAGCCGGCAGGCAATGAACTGAACGGCGGCAGGGAACAAATTTGGCAGCATCAAACACCAATTCCAAGTCAAGTTCTAGCATGACTTGCACAGGGCGCTGGCGCTAGGCTATCCTCATCCAAGTCCGCATACTGCATCACGACGGCTAAATGGTAGCGAGACTTGCGGCGGCGCGCGCAAGAACAGAGCCGGGGAGAAGGCGGCGGGGAGGGGGCCGGAGAGCGCGAGGAAGTGGAGCGACGACAGCGCGGCTACGGTGGGGACGAGCTGGCCGGTGACGCGGCCGGGGACGAGGGCCGCGGCGGCGGCCGGCGGTCTGCAGGGTACCTGCCGTGCGTCTGTCTCTGTCTAGGGAAGAAAGGGATGGGAGGTTTTTGTAAAAAAAACTCGCATGAAAGGAAGGGCTGCGGAGGGGTTAAACTGTAAAAGTTCTGGCAACCATCCGATTGTAAATGGAGGGCTTAGATTGCATATGTGCACAACCCCTCTCATGTGCATGAGATACGTTGCCCTTAATTAATCCACCAGTGCATCACAGCCGCTTCAATGTAAAGGCCGCGTACTCGCGTCTGCTTTAATAATCCAGCAAACATATTAGGCAGTTGCAATGATACGCTCGAAATACATACTATCATATTTCCTCGATTATGTTATAGTAATTTTTAATAACCCCCCTTCTAGTTTACTGCGAAAGTAGTACACAAAATTTTTGCGGTCATTTATCATATCCCTGCATAAAGCTTGCCAAGATCTTTAAAACTGGATATCAAGCATGCAGAAGGTGGCTCTGAAGTTGCACCGTCATTAACTGCAGTTGTACCATCAAGCTCTTGCATGACGCTGTCCACACAGTCCATAAATCACAGTCCTGAGTTCGAAATATCCGGTGACAATACAACAAACCAATCATAAGAAACAATGACATCAAACGACCTCTGAGTGTCTTCTGAAATGTTTGCAGATATAGGGTGCTTAGTGCTTCAGGTCAGTATCCATTTACAGAGCACGACCATTCACCCTTGGGCTCCGCTACGTTGCAAACTTACTGTTGTTACAAGTCTGCAACCAATGTTGGACTGCTGTTCTTTCCTTGTTTGAACCGTATCCAAGTGTGAGTTGTGGGGATTAAAAAAAACACGTGACAGACCACACGCGCGATGGAAAAATCTTGATGACAGGAACCTGCTTGCCGGTCTCCAGATGGCGTGACCAGGCATGAAGCTGATTCATCGCATCAGAAATTGATGAACTTGAGTCTCAGTGAGTAGCTGGAAAGAATTTGCTCCAATATAATTAAGTTGATGTCTTGCCGTTTGGCTAGGAATGTGATATATACATTATACAGGGGTCAGCTTTAATGTGGTGTGGTCTGTAATAGAAAAGGAAAAAAATATACAGAATCGCAGACGAGAAAATGGTTGAATCAGGAATTGAAATCTTGCTGTCCGTCATTTTCTGGAAATAATACGGCCTCTGATGAATGGTTCCATATCACCTTCAAAGGAGTGAGTTCAAATCTGATAACTGGGTTGCTAGAAATATTATAGCTTAATGGGTCCGGTACCACCTCCTACATCAGGTCTGACCTGACCCATTGAAGATGTCACACCAAGTGGCGGCTAGGGTTCACTAGGGTTTTTCTGTGCCACTGTCCCTGGCGCACCCCCTCTCTTAGGGTTTTCTAGGGACTGCCTCTATAAATATGTATCTAACCCTATGTAATATAATCATCTAACTTTAGGCGGCACACCTTTCTCCAACACAGTAATCAGAGCCATCAATTTTTTCTTCGCTTCTGCTCACCTCTGACCTAACCCTAGAGTTCACCGCCACCCCAAACCTCCATCGTCTTACTGATCATGTCGAGTAGCACATCCAACCTCTTCATCAATGAGCAACAAGTCACTGTTGCCGCCGCTAAGAGGTAGGAGGACGATGCCGTGACCACGGCTCAGGCCGTCGAGACAACTGCACAGTAAGAGCAGGAGGCTCTCATCACCGCTGTGGTTGCCGCATGCAAGACCCTGGACGAGGTCCATGCGAGCAGCATGTCACCGCCCTCGCTTGGGAGAAGGAAAAGATCATCGCTCATCACCTAAAACAACAGCTCGTCGCTGCCCGAGGGATCACGGTCCACCAAGATGATGACAACGATCGCTCCATCGACGCTGGCTCCTACCCCGATACCACACTTGCTACACACCTGCATGCGTAAGCTGCCATCATCCAGAACATACGATCGGTGGTCACGATCGTTCTAGAACCCTCATCGCGCCACTACAAGCGGTGTCACGGCCTCGTGCTCCTCATGCTTCGTCTAGATTGGACAACATCGTGGTGACATGGATCCTCAACACCCTCTCCCTCAAACTCCACGAGATCGTTCAGGAACCGACGGAGACCACTTGTCAGGCGTGGCTCACGTTCAAGGCCCAATTCCTCGGCAACCGTGAGTCTCATGTTCTGCAACTCGATGCTAGGTTTCGCATCTTCAAGCAAGGTGACCTCAGCGTCAGCGACTACTATCACCGAATAAAGGGCATGGCCGACGACCTTCGTGCCATGGGTGAGACTGTCATCGATCGTCACCTCGTTCCTAACCTTCTACAGGGCTTGAACAAGAGGTTCGATCACATGAAGATCTTCATCAAGTGGCCGTAGTCGTTCCCCTCCTTCCACACCGTCCGCAACGACCTCGAATTCGAAGAGATCGAGCTGGACAACTCGGTGGCCCAAGGACAGGCCTTTGTGTTCTACTCCACACCCTCAGGAGAAGGTCATCATCCACAGCAGCTGTAACTACCGCACCCACCTCAGCAGGAACCGTCGAGTCCTCCAGCAGCCCCTCCTCCTCCTACCCCCACCCCTAACAACGGTGGCAAAGGCAAGGATAAGGGCAAGAGGAAGAGAAAAGGCAAGAACAATGGCTCCGGCGGCTCCGGCAACAACAGCAGGGGAAGCAACGCCCTGGTGTGGCCCTCACTCTCCTCAGTAGTCGGCGCATCCACCGTAGCACGCACTGTGCCTCCACCCCACAAGCAACAGGCCACAACCTCTACCTCGTTGCCCTGGACGGGCCCATGAGATCAGCAGTCATTGGCCAACTCCTTCAGCACCATGGCCGGTGGTCACCGACTCAGTCGCAGACTCTGGCGCCTTCAACCACACCACCTCAGATGCTGGTAACTTGACCTTTGTTCACTGGCCTACTTCGATCGACTCTTCATCAATCATTGTTGGTAATGGATCAACTCTCTCAATCACCTTAGTAGGAGACCCAACCCTTCCCGGTTTGTTTTACCTTAATATCTAATTTATAACCCCACGCGATGCGGCGGGGTTTTCAACATAATTTGTAGGGTAATATTTGTAAAGAATTAGGTGGTGCAATTTAACATGAATATACAAATTAGTTTATAACCCTGGGCAAATGTTGCGAGATGAATAACTTTTATTTTATGTAACTTTTATTAGGATAAACTTTTTCTGGTACACTTTACTATGTGCAAATCTTTTAGTACTAACTTTATAGTTCTGAGAAGAACTCAAGATCTTCATGTGACAGGTCTTCGAATGGAACTTCATAAGGCCTTTTGTACACCAAAACGGCAGTGAAGAAATGTTCTTCAAAGAGCAAGAAAGGGTATTTGGTTTTTTGCTTCAATCACATGGTTGATATAGTTGTTCTTAAACTGTTCAGAGTCGAAGGACATGGCCTCCGTTATGAGAATGGCAAGTGGCTTGATGAAGGAGAAGTAGTGTAGTGATGATAAGTCAGTTTTGGCGTATGATTTGTAGAAAGGATACATTGTCACCAAAGATATGAAGAGCATGTTAAGACAAATGAACGGAATTATTGACTTCAATAGTATCTATAAAGAATGGTTTGAAAATATGAATACGGAATACTAAAACATGAAGATCACTCAAATGTTCTTAAATTAATTTTGGGAAAGCTCGGGGTTCTCCATGTAAAATAGAGGGAATGGTTTACTATAAACTCTTTAGTTCGAATTAGAATATTTAGGAATGCTGGAACATTTTTGAAAAAAATGGTAGGTTTTCTAAACTCAAACCCCTTCCTACTAGCAACTCGCTTCGGCCTGTTGTACCCGCGAGGCCCACTTTTTCCCCTTTAATTCATTTTCCTCCTGTGTGTTCCACGGCCCACCAGCCTGCACCGGGACAGACCAATTTCCCTGTGCAGGGACCAGAATGGCGTGTGCTAGCCCACATTCATTCTACCGTCAAGTTAAAACCCTAGCGCCTAGCGCATTTTTTTGGTGAGCCAAGCTCATAATGCCATGGACCAAGGGTCTGGTCGTTCACCATGGACCAGCGATGGGCTCGGTGGCGTAGCTCTGCTCTGCTCTGTGTGTGGCCGGCTCCAACATGATTTGTTGCCACAAGGGCATGGGGAGGGAGCAGAGACCTTGTGGGGAATAAGCAGCGGATTACAGTAGATTAGCGCTATATTGAGGCCTGCGGTGATCAATGGTGGAGACTGATCAGTAGAGCTCATCATTGCAATGGACGAACCTAAGAGGACCATGGGTTGTAATGGGAAAATGTTCATTGTGGAGAGGCCACTACTATGACCACATTTTATACGCCTAGAGTGGTGTTAGGTGGACAATTGGGAATGGGAGCAGCTGACGGTGGAGGTGCTTCAATGCGACATCATTTCATTCGATTGGTGGCTCTAGCGGAGAAGAAATGGATGGAAGAGGAATCATTTTGGACATCGGCCATTATGCGCACAACAGGGTAGGCCAGCAGACCGGGGGTGCGAAGGCCGGGATACACGGTGAACTCAGGCGGCAGCGACAGGTGGTACACATTTGGGGAATAAAAAAGAGTCAAAAATAAAAAATGAAGAGGTCGAATACAAAATTGCTGACTATGTGGACACTCTGCATGTGCAGAGAATTGGTTTAAATGACCCTTAGTGGGTCATGTCTATATAGTTAAAGTTGATATCCTTGTTACTCCTAATATTATTTAAAATCTTTTATCAGTTCGTCATTTCACTACTGAAAATTGGTATTCCATGGAGTTTGACCCATTTGGCCTTTCTATGAAGAATCTATCTATGGGGAATGCGATCACAAGGTGAAATAGCTCAAGACCCCTCTACACGATGCACTTGCCTTCGCATCCTGCTCCTTTAGCCCTAGTTGCATCGATGTCTACTTTGCATGGACGTCTCGGCCACCTCGGTGTCGACGTCCTGTCAAAACTGTCCCACAATTCCAGTGTTATTTGCTCTAGGCGCACTCATGTTCTTTGTCATGCTTGCTAGTTAGGTCATCATGCTTGCATGCCTTTTGTTAGTTCTAATTCTCGTGTGGATAATAATTTTGATCTAATACATTATGATATGTGGACCTCTCTAATTGTTAGCATCTCTGGTTATAAATATTATATGATTATTCTTGATTATTGCTCCCATTTTTATGGACTTTTCCTTTCCATGTTAAATCTAACACTCTCTCCACTTTGCCAAAAAAATTGCTTATGTCTCCACACAGTTTAGTCGCATCATCAAAGTCGTCTAATGCAACAATGGTCATGAGTTCAACAACGCCTCCTCTCGCGCATTTTGCACCACTAATGGCGTGATTATACAGATGTCTTGTCCATACACTTCTCCGCATAGTGGTAAAGCCGAGTGCATTCTTTGCACCTTTAAGAATATGATGCGCTCCCTACTCTTTCAAGCTTCTATTCTGGCTCACTAATGGGTAGAAGGGCTCCACACCACCACATATCTGTTGAACCGCCTCTCCACCAAGGCAATCAGCGTGACTAGTCCATACATCACCCCCACGGAGTTGCCCCTATTATGAGCACTCACGCATGCTCAGTTGCACCTACTATGCCGATCTCTCCGCCAAAGCCGCTCATAAACTGGCACCCAAGTCCACTAGATGTGTTTTCCTTGGATACTCTGCAGATCACAAAGGCTATTGGTATCTTGATCTCACCACCAACAACATTGTCATCTCCCGACACATTTCTGATGAGGCAGATTTTCCCTTCTCTGCCTCATCCCGTCTAACTAACAATTTAGATATTTCTCTACAGGACGACTCTCCCGGTGCGGGTCCCATGCCCGCACCACTGCAGACACCTTACATTCCCTCAAGGTTCCCATCGCTGGCCATAGCTGGTGGTTAGACCGCACGGTCAAGCTGTCACACCGCCCCTAGAACAGAGGCTGGTGGTTCGACTACAAGACCAGGCGGTCTGACTGCCCGCTCAGGCGGTCTGACCACCCCCAGAATAGATGGGGGTGGTCCGACCGCCACCCCAGGCGGTCATCGGTAGCACCTTCATCACCTACTTCGTTGACTTTAGCCACGCCCCACGCAGCGCCCACGACTTCGATCGCTCCCCATGCGGCGCCCCCACTCTGTCAGTGCCACACGCGGCCTTGATATCCCAGCTCTGCCAACAACACTACTCATATCACCCTCGGGCTATGCAAGAACCACCGACACTGCCTCTACAATAGTGGTTGTTGCTGGCGAAGACCGTACCAGTGGCACCTCTGGTTAACCCTCATCCGATGACCACGCGGGTGAAGCGGGGCTTCCAGCTATCGACTGACAAACTCACCCTGTCAGTCACTTCAGCACCAACCTTATCGCCGGTGCCCTCCTCCGTCCGTGCCACCCTCATTGATCCAAACTAGCACCGTGCCATGGAAGAAGAATTTGCTGACTTGATCACCAACAACACCTAGGATTTTGTCCCTCGCCCTGTTGGCTCCAACGTCCTCACTGGCAACTGGATCTTCCAGCACAAGTTCAACTCTGACGTCTCTCTAGAATGGTACAAGGCTCGATGGGTTCTTCGTGGCTTCACCGAGCGACCCGGCATCAAATACGATGAGACCTTCAGTCTAGTGGTGAAGCCGTCCACAGTTCACACGGTACCCTCCCTGGTCGTCTCCCGCTCCTAGCCCATTCATTAGCTTGATGTGAAGAATGTGTTCCTGCATAACACCCTCTTGGAGACCATCTACTATAGCCTGCCTACTAGATTTGTTGATCCTGTGTTGCCCAATCCCGTCTGCCTTCTCAATAAGTTTCTGTACGGGCTAAAGCAGGCACCCTGGGCATGGTACAGCCGGTTCGCCATTGGCATCACCTCCTTGAGATTTTTTGAGGCCAAGTCCGATGCATCCTTATTCGTCTTCTGGCACGGCACAGATACGGTATACTTGTTATTTTATGTTGATGACATTGTCCTCACAACATCCAACACAACACTTCTACAGTAGACCATATCTGCCCTCAAGCAGGAATTCACCATGAAGGACCTTGGACCCCTCCGTCACTTTTTGGGGGTCTCCGTAAAACATCAGGCGAATGGGCTCTTCCTCACCCAGCACCAGTTTGCTCTCGATAATATTGAACGTGCTAGTATGGTAGACAACAAGCCGGTTTCAATGTCGGTGGACACATAGGCCAAGGTCACCACTGAGTCTGGCCTCCTGTTGCTGATCTGACTCACTTTAAGAGCCTCGCTGGGGCCCGCCAGTACCTAACATTCACCTGTCTCGACATTGCCTACACCATCCAACAAGTCTGCCTCCACATGCATGATCCCCGGGAGCCCCACCTCACCTCCATGAAGCGCATTCTGCATTATGTACGGGGCACCCTGGATTTTGGACTCCTCATGCAACGCTTTGTCTCCTCCAAACTGACAATCTATGCTGATGTGGACTAGGCGGGTTGCTCGAACACACGCCAGTCTACCTCGGGCTATGTTGTGTTCCTCGGTAGCAACCTCATCTCCTGCTCGAGCACCAAGGCTGAGTACCGGGCTGTGGCCAACAGCATGGCAGAGGCTTGCTGGCTACAACAACTACTTTAGTTGCTCCACATTATGCTGACGAAGAGCACCCTCATCTACTGTGACAACGTCAGCGTCATCCACCTCTCCATCAACCCCATTCAACACCAACTCATGAAGCATGTCGAGATCGACCTCCACTTTGTGTGGGAATGCATGGCCATCGGTGATGTCTGCGTCCTGCACGTGCCGACAACATCTCAGTTCATGAACATCTTCATGAAGGGTCTGCCTACTTCAGTGCTTTCAGAGTTTTAGTCCAGTCTCAATATTCACAGTGGCTAGAGTTTCAACTGCAGGGGTGTTAGAAATATGTTGTACTATAGGTGCATGGGTCCAGAACCACCTCCTATGTGAGGCCTAACCCGTCCTATTGGGGATGTCACCCGGGATGGCGGATAGGGTTCACTAGGGTTTCCCTACACCATCACCCCTAACGGTCAGACCGGCCCCCCAGGCGGTCTGACTACCAGTTCCTAGCACAACCCCTCCTGTAGAGTTTCATGGGGGCTGCCCCTATAAATATGTACCTAACCCAATGCAATACAATCATCTAACTTTAGGTGGTACATCTTTCTCCAACATGGGTACCTAAACTGAGATCATGAACACATTTTTTATGTCCAAATGTATATCTTTGTGTTTTGCGGTTCCATTTCAATTCTATAGCTTGTTTGTTGATCATCTTTGTGCCTGATACTCTCAGTGTACTTGTGCTATCAATACTATTACAAATAGGCACAATAGCCATGCAAATCCATTTAACTGTAGCAACGGGCCTAAGTTGGTCCGTCACTACAGTGACCATGTAGCATAGTAGCGACAGGCGGCCCCGACATCAGCGGCCCGTGGGGTTAATAGCGATGGGCGAAACATGATGTCATCTATGCCCGTCGCTACTGTGAAATATGAACCGTCGTTCGAATATCAAGTGGTGCGCCTCTTTGGAATGGATGTCGGTGCCTCTTGATCACTGAACCATCACACACCTCTTTGGAATGGACACCGATAACTCCATATAAATCGGTAGAGATGGCTTCCAAGATGCCATCACCCGTCGATCGATCACCGAGAAGAGACGAAGACAATGATGATGGATTCCAAGGATGATAACAAGTTCAGGTATGCAGTCGATGATGCAGAAGAGGAGGCGGAGGAGGTGCCGCCGAAGAAGCAAAAGATGATCAGCGATGACGGTGGTGACGACGACGACAACGATAATGATGTTGACTATTCATCGGAGCTGAAGGAGGAAGACTCTTCAAAGGAGGAAATGAACCTCCTGACCGGCACCGAAGAGGAGCTTTTGATCCGACGAGGCCGCTCCAACGACGGGGACACCTCCGACGATGAAGAAGAGTCCTAGTACTTCTCTGATGACTAATTTAGTTGTAATATTAATTAATTAGTACGTATTGTGTAAGATTAGTAATAGTATTGTAACAATGGATCAATTATCAATATACTGAATGAATCATTTTCTCAATTGTTGAATGGATCATTTTCTATCTCTATTTTTAAAAATATATTGTGTAATATATTGAATCGCTAATGAATTGTGTAATATATATTCTCTAGTCTCTATTTTTTAAATAGTAGCAACATGCCTTACACTCCAGTAGTGACGGGCGTTGATTAGTAGCGATAGGTATAGTGATGTTAGCTTGACCGTTGCTACTGATGCGTTGATTAGTAGCAACGGGCATAGTGACGTCAGCTTGACCGTCGCTACTGACGGTCATGCTAATGTCACTATGCCCATCGCTACTGTGCCTCTATATAAGTAGTTGGACATTGTACCCCCTTCTTCTTCCTCAAACAGAGCACAGTGCGAGTTACGACTGTTGTTCGTATGGTGGCCATAACAAATTAGAAAAAGAGGAGGGGAGGTTTTGATTTTATTTTTTAGGGATTGACTCTAGAAGGTAATGCATGCCATTGCTTAAGTTTTTGTTGTTGTTTAGATGTATATTTGAAGCTATATTTAAGATTAAAGTTTTCTAGGGTTTCATAATATTTTTTCTGAGAAACCAAGTGGTCAGTTCCTTGGTTTGATTGTGATGAGTCATTGACTTGGCGATGTTTGAATTTGAATCCGAGATAGTTTTGTTTTGTTTTTTTACCTTTGTTTCATGTGGAGAATCGCGTTTGCTTGTCTCGTGGTGTGCAGGT
>VSTD030001885.1:0-12454 GCA_008808055.3 Sporobolus alterniflorus | reverse complement strand
AGAGTTTTTCCAAAAATCACAAGGCAGCATCCCACAGAAGGTATCCAATATTGCAATGCCCTGGGAATGCCTTTTTTTCTGTTTGCCCACACAATTTCAATGTATACGTGAAATTCCTTTTGCTCAAAACCGCTAACACTGGAAGTGATATTTTATTGTATAGGTCAATGACTTCGATTGATGATTTGAGCTTCAGGCCAAGGACTTTGTTGAATGATCTCAATGAAGAAGTCTGTGAGAAGTTTGCTGATATGCGGCGCTCTTCTACTAGTGTTTTGGAAGAAGGTCTTAGTGTTTATCAGCACAATGAGCAGTGCATTGAAGAAAGTTGCAAGAAGGGAGGTTTCTTTCGTGGCTGGTTGGCTTACGCTGGATTGAGGAGCAACAGGACACACGCAGAAGACACTGTGCCATTATCTTGCAAGAAGAAAAATACTCGACCAAAGTTGGGAAAGTGGCTATCTTCAAAAAGATCAAAGGCACAGTGCAACTTAAGGTGAAACGGATTAACTCTCTGATATACGTTGCTTTACTTCACATAGACGAAGTTCTGAAGTGGCATCGTTTCTCTTTATTTTAGTTTAACGCTCCTTGCATAACTTTAGCCTAGGCGGTCTCATCAATGCATATATGTGTTATGTGTATGCTCTGATTGTTCCCTTGAAAAATCAACGATCTTACTATGCCGAGCAATGATCAGAAGGTACAGCCATGTATTGGACCTTTTGTTGCACAAGAAACAACAACTGGCTTCCCATAAAATTCGCAACTGAATAACTTATACATGGCAGGAATGCAAGGATGACCAGTAAATCTAAATCGGTGTTGCTTTTGTCTTGCTGATGTTGTAAAATATTAAGGCCTGCATGGCACTCGGGAATTTCTATTTCCGCCGGAATAATAGAAGTGTCCCATGATGGGATTTTAACATTGCTCTTACAAACTTATGTAATTTGTTTACATTTACATGTATGAGTTAACAAAAGAGGGAGAAATGAGTAAGGAAAGGGCTAAAACATTAAGGGGAAATATGGACAAAACTTGCCACCATGTATGTATCAAAAAGCTATAAGCTATCCTTCCTTCGGAAAGAACAAATAAACAGCAGGAGAGGAAAATACTAAAAAAATCCTTAATAACACTTTGAGAGAAGTTGATTCGGATTCATAATCAGTGATCTATACAAGACTACTAATGGCCAGCACCTCGTCGACTCGGCCCAGCCCTCGCGACGGCGAAGAACCAGTTCGTCATTTTCGAGAGCCTGCCACCGTGATCATGCTGGTGATGCAAGGACCTGGCGCACTCCGCAGTGCTTAGAGCATAGCCGAAGAGAAGAACCAACAACACCATGACGACCACCAGATGGATACCCAGCTGAGACGTCCGAATGGCCATCGTAACCAGCAAGCGCGCTTGCTGTGTGGTTGAGAAAGAATGGATTGCTGTGTGGTTGAGAAAGAATGGCCAACACAGCTGCAGCGACAAACATCTGAAGCGCGTTGTTACGTTCTTCCATCGATCGACCCACGGAAAATGGAGTTCCTTTGCCGGGTAGCAAAAGCATGCGCCGATCGAGCACGATCGTCGTGTAGCTAGCACGTCGTTAATGCGGCTAGATTTCCCTGCGCTTTTGCCCGCTTTTGGACTACTACATTCTGCAGAAACTGATCGTTAAACGTGGTCGAATCGCCGGCCATCTGATCTGAACGAGAGGAAAATAAAAGAACACCACCTACTGCCTCCTTGATTGGTGTATTCATGTAATTTTGAAATCTCTTGGCATATGCCTTTTCCTTTCGTTGAAGAGAAAGATATCCTTTGGTTGGCATGGCGGTTAAATTAAGAAGTGGCATTACGGATACGATACGACGACGTGTACCTACGCTGTGCATGCAGGGCTCGCGATACGATATTCATCTAGTTCAAAACACTGTTTTATATCCGAACGGGGAATGAAATTAACTACCGGAGACCGTCCAATAACCGAAAAAGCGTCAGATCCAGGGGCGCGCCGCTTTACAATTTGTCAATTTCCCCGTCCGCCCTGCCGGGGACGTGCGGACGACGGCGCGGGGTGGGGGCAAGAAGAGATCGATCGCGACGAAGGTGGTGCGTTGCTTCTGAGTTTTGACCGCCGTACGTGCTGTGCTGTTGTCGTCGTCGTTCGGGATACGTACACGTTACGTGTGTGGTGTGACTCGCGCTCGCCGTGATGCATGCGCGCCTGCCACGGTAGTGTGTCCCACCCTGAATGGCTAAATATGTTGAACTGATGTATATTCTCAGGAACCTGCTTTGTAATATAACTCTGTTCTCAGGAACTGATGCACATTTCAATACACTGATGCATATTTCAAAACATATTGTACTGACATTTTACTGTGCAGTTTTCTGATGTAATACCTTGCCAACAAACATTTATAGTGAATATACTGATGTTCTATTCTTCACTGTACAATGAATATTTTTATTACAAAACCATTTTAGACATGATGCTAAATTACTACATATCACTGTACCATTGGCAATGTCACTACAATCTAAGAAAACTGATGTTCTGATCTTTAACTGATGTTCACTGTACAATCTGAGAAAAAATTAACTGATGTTCACTGTACAATCTGAGAAATCTGAAAAAAAAAATTACTACATACAATACATATCACTCGTCCAGATCTGCTGTGAATGGAGAAAACATGTGAACATTGGCAATGTGGTGAATTCTGAAAACTGATCAGAACCATTGCCAATTCTGAAAACATTCCTGTGCAAACTGATCAAAACCTGGACAAGATACACAAACCACAGGTGCTGCATTTTCAGAATTGAACAAGGTGCTGCATTTAAGGAAGTTTGTATCTTACACAACCTGAGAATGTGTCATACATGTCAATCATACAGGTTATGTTATACAGGTTACATGTCGTCCTGAACAGTACACCATATCATACAGGTTATACACAAGCACTTGCTTCATTACAGGTTACATCAAGAGCTTGAATCAGGAGCATATTTCACATCAGGAGCTTGAATCAGGTTCTGGAAGAAGAAACTTTGCTATGGAAAATTTTCTGGAAGAAATACAGGTTGCCTGGAAGAAGAAACTAGACCTGAAAAAAACCTGAGAACAGATACATTTGACATAATTTACCAGAACTGGACATTTAGCATAATGTTCAGAATAGAACTGAACATTTAGCACAATGTTCAAAATAGAACCGATCATTTAGCACAATGTCGGAACTGAACATTTAGCACAATGTTCAGAATAGAACTGAACATTTAGCACAATGTTCAGAATAGAACTTAACATTTCGCACAATGTCAAAACTGAACATTTAGCACGTCAAACTGAAGATTTAGCACAATGTTCAGAATAGAACTGAACATTTATGCAGACCTGAACAACCATACATCTTGGTTGTTGCATAAACCATAACGTCTACACATAACTGAACATGCACCAGGAACATAATGTCAAAACCATAATGTTTATGCATAGATCAGTTTGTGTACCAAAGGATTAGTTTATCGGGTCAATACCAATGCCAGTTCATAAACAATAATGTCTACACAGAACTGAACATACACCAGGAACATAATGTCAAAACCAAATGCTTGTCTATGTTTTTTACACCAGAACTGAACATACACCTGGAGGTATATCAGGAACATACACCATATCAGTTTGTCTATGGTTTTTTACAACTGCACTTTTCGATACAAAAAAAAACAACACTTGGCATCCTTGCACTGCTATACTTGGCAACGATTTTCAGAATTGGGCAGTAAAACAACAAGAGCAATAAAACAGTAGGGCTGGTGGCAACCATCCATGGAGGAGCTGGGTCGGCGTTCAACATACCTCCACCTCGTCGCCAGATCGGGAGGAACAGGGGAAGCACTGACAGGATCAAGCCACCACGTCGCTGGATCTGGAGGAGGGGGGGGGGCACCGGGAGGAGCAGGGCACCTTGTCACAGGATCGGGAGGAGCAGGGAACCCGGTCGCCGGAGCACGAGTAACAGGGGCGGCACCGGCAGGAACGAGCTATGTCCATGTCGCTGGATATGCAGGGGCAGGGTGGGCACCGGGTGGAGCAGTACACCTCGCCGCTGAAGCACGAGAAGGAGGAGCAACGCGAGGAGCCGAGGCAGGCATGGCCTTTGTTGCCGCGCCATGACTTTGTTTACCGGATGATGCCTCCACCCTCAAAGGTACAGGATCCCCGACGAAGACTGTAAAATGGCGGACGCTTTACCGGGCATCGCTGCGGGCCGTTTTGGGCCAGAATCCGGTAGATTTACCGGTCCAGGACGTCTTACAGGCCGCCACTGTAGAAATAAATTGGTGGCCTTGGCTTTCCCTACTTTGAAATTGTTTTCACCGTGAAAGGGACCGTTCAACTTTTATCCAACACGCAGTCGGGCTCTGTGAATTCCAATACTGCTACCACCTCCCCGGGACATATCGGCCCACCGTAGTGCGCGCCTGCTACCCAGCCCAGCTAGTCTGCCGCGGCCCAACGTCTTGCTCGCAGCTGCAAGAGGCCGGGGCCTTCGCGATCACACGGTTGTTGGCACTCATCCGATAGTAAGTCAAGGGCATCGCCGAACTCCCATTAAAAGTCGTCTAATAACTTCTCTCCCAAGGTATCAACACATAAAAAAACTAAAGCTTCGTAGGCAGGTCCTGCCCAGGTCCTTTTTGTATGATACTGCATGTGTTGACTCGATCTACCGAGCCTTGTTGATCTTAATTAAAACTTTTTCCAGGCAGGCTCCGATCCACAAACCTTATCTCAGTATTTATCTCCTCGTGTACATGTACAGACGGCACCGATTCCAACCCAAACTCGACCGGTACGTCACACACACATGCCGCGCATCGACGAATCAGATCGAGAAGGCTGACGGTGATTAAGCTTTGTTTTTTCGCAGTAGTTATATGTATACGTCGCATGCGACTAGGACTAGAAGGAGCGTTGTTTTCTCTCCGGCCGGCGCTGCTGAAACAACTGGAGCCTCCGGGATCTAGCAGACGGAAAATGACTACGCGCGCAGCAGACAAATTCAGCCGTCGCCGCCCGGCAGCCAGCACCAGGGATTTTTTTTCTGTTTCCTACATTTTTCCTGTAAAATTAAATTAATTCTTATGAAATTCCTACTTGGTTCTGTGAAATTCCTGTGTTCCAAAGAGCCTTAGCCCGCCGAATATCCTGCAAGAGGAGGATCAACGCACATGGATCCAGAAGTGGTGGCCAATTTTATTCTGGGAGAAGGCGCCGTATTGACCGGGCTGCAACGTCACTTCTTCGCGAGGTTACTTGAGCGCCGCGAGCAACTAGTTTTGCTGTGTTGGGCGTCGTTCCATCTAGAAGCACTTGTGACAGGTTCCATCTATCCAGTCGTGATCGTCGATGGAGCAGAGGAATCGGGGCACGGAACCCTCTCGACGCCCGGTAAACGGCCAAACGCCGCTACGTCACTGCTGGGCTCAGCTCACACCACGAGACGGGACGGGACCGTGCACGGCGGCGGCGCGCAAAGGACAAGTGCATGCGCCATATGCAAGGACCTGCCGTTCCTACGACTCCTCTCCGCCTGGGGTTTGGGGCGTCACATCCACAGAATACTTAGCAAGTAGCTAGTGTGTGCACCGTTCTTCCGGGTGCTAGAAATAAACGGCATGCGTCCAATTTGATTTCGGATTCGTTTCTTTCAATTCAGCAATGATGAGTCGATTTCTCTCTTTAATTCTCTCCTGCAAACGATTCATGCACGCACGAGAAAGATGATTCGTGCAATCAGCCGCTACAATTGCCTCGCGATCGGGGGGAGTAATGAGATAGCTGCACGTGTTTGCTCTTGCGTGGGTGCACGGTCACGTCCCACGTCATCGCAAAAAAAGCCACCTTCTTATTTCCTTCATATATAGTAGATGAGCCTGTGTGTGCATCATCGCCAAGACCATCGCTTGCTGGAAGCGGTGGTGCTGTACTTTGTCCAGCTCAGAAAAGGAGAGCAGGAGAGAGCGCCAGCACGACGAGCATGGGGGAGGAGGCCGTGCGCATCACACCCGCGCCACCTCACCTGCTGCTGATCTGCTTCCCGGGGCAGGGCCATGTGAACCCGATGCTCCGCCTGGCGAAGCGCATCGCGGCGAAGGGCCTGCTCGTGACCTTCTCCTCCACGTGCGACGCCGGGGACCGGCTGGTGGCCTCGGCGGGCGTGACGGCCGGCGGCGACGGCGTGGTGGTGGGCCGCCGGGGCCGCCTCCGGTTCGAGTTCATGGACGACGGGTTCCACGGCACGGGCCTGGACGAGCTGATGACGCACCTGGACACGACGGGGCGCCTGGAGTTCGCGCGGCTGCTCCGGCGCCAGGCGGAGGAGGGGCGGCCCGTGACGTGCGCCGTCGTGAACCCGTTCATGCCGTGGGCGGTGGACGTGGCGGCGGCGGAAGGGATCCCCTCGGCCGTGCTGTGGGTGCAGTCGTGCCTGGTGTTCTCGCTGTACCACCACCACGTGCACGGGCTGGTGGAGTTCCCGCGCGAGGACGACCCGGACGCGCGGGTCGCGCTCCCGGGGCTCCCGCAGCCGCTCTCCGTCGCCGACGTGCCGTCGTTCCTGCTCCCGTCCAACCCGTTCAAGCTGCTGGCCGACGCGATCATCACGCAGTTCCGGACCATCGACAAGGCGTCCTGGGTGCTGGTGAACTCGTTCTCGGAGCTGGAGCCCGACGTGGCGGCCGCGCTCCCCGGCGTCACGCCGCGCCCGCCGGAGCTGATCCCCGTGGGCCCGCTGGTCGAGGCGGACGGGTCCGAGGACGATGATGTGCGCGGCGACCTGATGAAGGCGGCGGACGAGTGCGTGGGGTGGCTGGACGCGCAGGCGCCGCGGTCCGTGGTGTACGCGTCGGTGGGCAGCGTGGTGGTGCTGTCGGCCGACGTGGTGGCGGAGATGGCGCACGGGCTGGCGGCCACGGGCCGGCCGTTCCTGTGGGTGGTGCGGCCCGACGCGCGCGCGATGCTCCCCGACGGGTTCCTCGACGCGGTGGGGGACCGCGGGACGGTGGTGCCGTGGAGCCCGCAGGACCGCGTGCTGGCGCACCCGGCCACGGCCTGCTTCCTCACGCACTGCGGCTGGAACTCCACGCTCGAGACGGTCGCCGCCGGCGTGCCCGTCGTCGCGTTCCCGCAGTGGGGCGACCAGTGCACAGACGCCCTTTTCCTCGTCGACGTGCTGCGGATGGGGGTCCGGCTCCCCGCGCCCGCGCGCAGGGACGCCGTGCGCGACGCCGTGGAGGCCGTCGTGGCAGGTCCCGGCGCCGAGAAGATGCGGGACAACGCCCGGAGGTGGGGCGAGGCGTCGCGGGCCGCCGTCGCGCCCGGCGGGTCGTCCGATAAGCACGTCCAGTCGTTCGTGGATGAGGTCAGGCGGCGGGCGTGTGGACAGCAGGAAGCGGCAGCAGCTAAGATGGCTTAACAGTAATTAATTAACTTATCAGTCGTCGTCGCCGCCGCCGTACCTACTCCCTCCCTAAAGCGTCGCCTTCTAACTAAGCAAGCTAAGCATATACGGCGTGCCATAGTCAAGGTGGACGTAAATAATCGTCATGTCTCTTGTCTTTTCCTCAGGTTCGTATATTCATGTGATGATACGGGAACAGCGATTTTGTTTTCTTCTCTTCATCTCCGTCTGCGCGCGATTGCGTGGACGATCAAGAAAGAGACGAGAGCAACGCGTGTCTGCTGTGGCCACAGCACGTCACTCAAACGTACGTGGCCAAGAAAATTATGTACGGTGGCACGAGCTAGCATGTCATGTCGCCGTGAATCTGTGTTCAGCTGGCGCCATTGGACGTCTCGCACTAAACGACGTTTGGTCCACGAAGGCTCGACAGCTACGCGGGCACAGCTGGCGGCGGCCTTGTGCTCGGAAAACAATTATTTGCAGCAATTACGTGAGTTTTTAATTCTCTCGATTTTTTGAAGCTCATTTTCTTTCTGGCAATTCCGTTTATGTCGAGATCAGAAAGTCGGAGCTGATTCTAAAAAAACTGTGAAATTGTGATTTTATAGGGCTACATAGAATTCTTTCCATCACCGAAACCCGAATAAAGAAAATCGCCGGTGAGTTGAGATGCCCGTACAACTTATAATTCTCCTTCCTTCCCTTCGGATCTGACGCGCCGCTCGCGACTACATATATTCATGGATGGGACTGTGAACCGGTCGCGGCCCCCTTCCCTAATCATTTTTTACTGATCCCAACAGAATCCGATCCTTGTTATCCTGGCAGGGCCAGTGGCCCATGCTGTGCAGTTAACACGGACGGAACTGCACCTTGAGTCTTGAGCATTACAGGCGGCCACCAAGTGGAGTCCTTCAACTGCACCTGTATGGTCGCTGTTAAAATACTTCCTCTCTTATCTTTTACTTTATTTTTTAACTAGACAACAATAAATAAAAAAGAATCGAGTTAGTATTTTTTTTCGTGTTGTCCGCCCGGGCGGCCGGCGCTTGTTTGCCTCGTCCGTGGCCGAGTCTTCCAAAGGCTATGAACGTACTCCTATTTTTTTTTATCAGGCGTTCCGTCGAACTAGGATTTGTTGGAAAAGAACGGCACGCAGCTGCCTCAGTTCGTTCTGATTTGCTCCCCATCACGTGCTTGGTTTCCGTAATACTAGGGGTCCTTATTTCAATATCTTCCCCTGTGGATCGTCGTTTAGCTAGGTAGGTGTACGAGGCAGATGGCGATGAAACGGACGAGACAGCGTACCACCGCCGTCCATGTATACGACGACCACAAGCTAGCTCGTTTGGAACGTTGGTTGATCGGTTAGCTGCGGTGTGCGGCCTGTGGCAGAGTACTAAATCACTGAGCAAGGCTGCTGTCTGCAGACTGGTCGCTGATACCACGGAGCTATTCGGAGCACTGTTTGTTGATGCACTGACCGCAGCTCCTCTTTCTTTTGGTCACCGTTATACTGTTAGGACATCCACGGCACTGAGCCACGGAATGATTTTTTAAGTACAAGAGGCAGCTAAAAACTACAATGTATAATGGATTATTTTTAAAATCTGCATTGTAATAAATATAGTCAAGATAAAATATATATAAAAAGTTATGTTGAGACGGTCTCTTTATGAAGAAATCATCTATTATATATATTTTTATTTACCCCACAAAGATAGTTTAAAAACGGTCAAAGAGTCTGAATTGTGCATACCCTTTACATACCGCCTACAGAGTCTTGGATGGGACAGCTCATTGTTTTCTGATAATCAGATCCTTCTAGTCCTGGCGTTTGTAGCCTTTAGTTTTACAATTTAGACTCATTTTTTATATCACAATTATTTAAAACTCACATCATTTTCCACGCTGCTTGCAATGCTGCATGCTGTCCCTGTCAGGAGGAAAACGGCCGGCGGTCGGGTCCCTGCGCGGTCTCCGTCCCATCACCTCGTTCCGACATCACGATAAATATCAAATGGTACTATGTACTAGCAACATCGCCCGACTGCGATGCGATCGGTACCAGGTGACGAATATCTGCTGGACGTTCGTGAATTCAGGTGCGCCCACTTGGACCGGTGCAACGGTACACCCACCGGATCGACCGAAATTCGTTGGAGAGGTCTGGGGCAGGCAGCCCTTTTCGATCTTTCTTATGAGCCTCTCTTGGATTTTGCCACCATTAAAAAAGATCCAGTAACAACATTGGGCTCAAATCCGCGCAGCAGTAAGCGGCGAAGTGTCGCTCTTGGACTGCAGTACGGCGGCGGCACCTGGTAGGCCTACCAAATATTTGGCCCGTCAAATATAAAGATTTAAATTTGTTCCTAGTCGTAGCACTGTTGA
The DNA here is from genome assembly GCA_008808055.3 of Sporobolus alterniflorus. NCBI lineage: Eukaryota > Viridiplantae > Streptophyta > Magnoliopsida > Poales > Poaceae > Sporobolus > Sporobolus alterniflorus. The sequence continues at coordinate 2,585 of VSTD030001885.1, read as the reverse complement.
CTCCACTGGGACCGCTCTTCAAGGTTCGAACTCGTCAACAGACTTTATTTTTCTTACCCACTGTGATATTTTTCTTTTTTGCGGGATCTTATCAATTACTACTCTATTTCTAAATTGTTATCATAGTTGACTTTTTTATTTTTATTTGATCATTTGTCTTATTCAAAAATTTAAAAATTTTATCATAGATTTTGCATGATTTATTTTATTAATAAATAAATTTCAAACACAACTTATAATTTTACATATTTGAATAGATATTTTAAATAAGACGAATGATCAAACATAATTTAAAAAGTTAATAACAACAACAATTTAAGAACGGAGGGAGTATAGTATACGATTGTCGATGCATGCAACAATCTTCAACGGATTGGAATCAAGCTCTCTTAGAGTCTAGACTATCACGAGCCGCACGGGGTACGGTACGGGATACTTATCACTGTTCGGTGTGCTCCCTAGAATTGCATGTGCAATTCTCTGGCAATATAATACAAGTTGTAAGTCTATTGGCTAGAAAGCTCTCTACCAGGTTTTAAATTCTGGTGGCTACACCGTGATTGCCCCATATGAGAGTCCCTGAATTAAAAAAAAGGCGTACGAAAATAAAAAGAAAAAAGAACGTTGATCAGCTTGAGTGGCATAGGTGCGTCACCAGTTGGAAAGGGGGCACCCACCTATTCAGCCAGCCCACCACCAACCAGTGGCGGAGCTACAGTTCGCCGGTAGGGTGGGCCGCAAGGGAGGAAAAATCCGAAATGTGCCACTACATTGCTGCTACGGTAACTACAGTACTAGGACGGACATTTTCCTCCAATCTCAGGGTGGGCCACGGCCCACCCAGCCCATCCTTAGGCTCCGCCCCGCCACCAACCCCCAGATCACTTTCACCGCGTGCGACGTCACTTTCCGGCGAGCACGCTCTTCTCCCTCCTCCTGGTCCCGGCTACGACTACTACTCATCGGCGCGCTGTCGCGAACCGGCGACCACACGCCATGCACCAGGATCTTCTCTACCAACCACCGGTGGCCGGTGGGTTAGAAGTTAGAAACGCGGCGGCAAAAGAATGATAGAGACATGTAAGAAACGAAGAAAAATCCCCATACAACTGCTACCCAATGCCTACCGTGTCGTCCGTGGCACGGGAGATGGTGGTTTAGTTTGGACTAGTTTCACTACACCACAAACTGGCTTGTCAACTTCTCTCGAAGGTTCGGAGGTTTGTCCTTGGGTGAACTCAGGATATGTAGCTACTTTTACGGTATTGGAAGCTACTTACTAGTACGTAATTGTTTTATACACTCATTACTGTTGGGTAGTGTATATCGTGCTCCATTAGAAAGGTTGCAAAGTGTATTGAATAAATTATGGGGTAAGGGAAAAACTAGGCGTGTTTGGAACAGTGCCACACGCAGGGTTTTTTTTGTAAAGAAAGTTGCCCGAGAAGATTTTGTCGTACAGAGTTTTATCCATAGAAAGAAAAAGAAAGAACAAATCAGCATGTGTTATGCCAAAGCGCGCTTTTGCCTGCACGTACGTGCTTGCTTGGTGGGTGGGCTTCGCATTTGGCGGCCTACTGTAGAGAGTGGTTGGTGAACAAGGCCCCGCTTAACTTCGTCCTCTCTTTGTGCATGCCGCTGGGGCTCACCGCCGTACATCTCACGAAGAGCCAACGAGGCCGGGACATATAGTACGATTTTTCTCCTGATGTTAGAAATCAACTCGAGTTTACCTGTTTTACGTGTGGTGACAGGATGCTACAGTTGCGTGGTGACTTGATCCAAAATCTTGGAGTGCTGCTAGTTCATTCTGTTTCGTCGGGACATTGAGAAACGAAGCCAATGACGGGCACAGAAGATCCTGGAACAGCTCAAGAAGCCCGTTTCGCACGATGCTTGGGCCTTGGGCCAAGCATACCGGCTGGTGAGAGCAGTTGAGCGTCCAGGATACCGGCGCGTTTGCTTCAGGATATCATATAGCGCCCGCGCTTCCGCTATTAAAGCCCGCCGTCGCCGTCCTCCTCCTCCTGCCCCCAAATCAAATCCGCTCCTCCCAATCCTCCTCGCCCCCCGAGATCCCATTCTTCACTTCCAGGTTCCAAGCGACGAGTGAGAGAGAAGAGATGGGGAGCCTCGCGCAGGAGGAGAGGACGGTGGTCGGGTGGGCCGCCAGGGACGCCTCCGGCCACCTCACCCCCTACACCTACACCGTCAGGTACGGACGTCCTCCCCGTCCTCACCGGCGCATCTGCTGGCTTACCAGTTCGTCGCTATAGAGCTCTTCTCTTCACGCTTTGTTCATGATCTTGTTTGTGTTATATCCCAAACCAATTAAGGAATGGTCTCATCGTATATTCTGGGGATTATGGTTTAGGAGAGCCCTTCGAACGGATGGTTTTAGGAGGGGATTAGATCATCTCCGATTTACCTCTGAAAAATAGTCCCTTAAAATATATATTTAGTATGTGAGAGTTTGAGTGCTATAATTATTTTATAAGTTTTTTTAAAAAAATAGAATTATTGTTGGATGTTGTTTTATAGGCTTAAGCCCTATATTTTTAAATACTACCTTGTTTAGTACAGTA
>VSTD030001884.1:0-12456 GCA_008808055.3 Sporobolus alterniflorus | reverse complement strand
AAAACTATAATGAGTTTGGAGTTAAAATTTTGGCTGCAACCATAATATTGCATCAACAATAGATGGTAAAGTTTTTTAAAAAAATGAAAACTTCTAACTATGCTTTTTGATAGAGTTTCCAACTTTCCAACTTTTGTCTAATTTCCACTGGATCTGCACCCCTATAACCCATAGCCAAGTGGGCTACTCCAACTAACAATAGTTCATCTCAAACTCTCATCCACCGTTGATAATAATTTTTTATGTTGAAATGTTAGTATTCATTGAGTGTGGAGCAAAACTCAATGAAGACAAGTAGACAGTCCCCATGTGAAATAGTGGTCTTCTCGTGAGAGCTCTTGCTACAATGGGGATGCTTACTTAGCACAAGAAGGTATCCCTCGCTTTCTTATATGGCCATTGGTGGAAGGAAGTGATGAGGTGCTCCAGGAACATGGCCAGCAAGAACAGGTAAGAGAGAAATACTCCCTCCAGATTAATTTTATTGGAACATGGCCAAAAAGAACAGGTAAGATAGAGATATTTCCTCCAGATTAATTTTATTGATGTTTTTTTGGACCAAAAACAGCAAGAGAAGTCTCTGTTGTACCAATCTTTTTAATTAACTTAAAGGAAACAACTGTACAAGAGTCCCAAGCAAACATGGCAAAGAAAATCAACAAACTGTACAAAAAGAGAAGGAAAACCAACTTCTATCTATAAGGATCTACCAAACTAAGAAAACAGGAAGAAAGCTTATTTTTTATCCTAGTTGATTGGAGATCAGCTCCCCTACATAAAGCCCTTTTCCAGCTCTAAAAGGATGGGGCATCTCTGCCAAAAATAAAGTCATTCCTCTACTTCCATATTGTCTAGGATGTTATTATGAAGAAGCTATGTCTGGTTTGACTTTTGGATTCTTCCATCATAGCATGAAAAGGCAAGTCAAAGCTCCAACTAACTCCCAGGTGGACCAGCATCTCTGACTAAATTGACAGGCAAAGAACAAGTTGAAGGTTGTTTCCTCACAGTTTGTCAGGCACAACACACAATTGTAGTTGTTGTCTTAAAGTTTGTGTTTTTCCTTCTGAGGATATTCCTTACATTCAACTTGTCCATCAGCAACAACCATGAGAAGACCTTGATTTTGTTAGCACATCGAGAGTTCAAGATTCATATAAATGATTTAGGAGGGGGGGCTGCAAATTTTTTGTATGATAGATGATAGAATTTAGAAGACGTGTATGTAGAGTTTCCCCAGATATAATGTTAATTGTCTCTGGCTTGGTCTGTGATTTGGATTTGTTGAATAATCTTTTGCATATTCTGATATTCTTGGAATGCATGTACTGACGAAGGTAAATGAAATTGCTATTCAATGCTATTATTGAGAAGGAATTGGGTCACTGATTTTGTCTTGTTCTTAGCAAATAAAAATAATCTTGGGAACTTGTTTTGAAGGAGATGATCATTACCGTGGAACCATCTCCCATTTTACAGGATGCAATCCCTCTGCATAAGTCCACCAGCTTTAAAGCATCTCTCCATCAGAAGGATCCTTTGTTCTTCATTGCATGAGGGACTTCCCCATTAGAGTAGTGAGCATTTCAAATAAGCTTGACCAATGGTACATCTATTTTGTTATAGAATTTGTCTAAGTGCTTTAGGAGTAAGGCATTGTTTTGACTCCTGAGGTTGATAATGCCTAGGCCTCCCTTCCTTTTTGGTTTAGTGCATTTTTTCCATGCCACCATAGGCTTGTTTATGGCATTTATTTCTAAATTTCGTCACATACAATTTCTCTTGGCTCTGTCGTAGTATTCAAGTACAACTATTGAGACTGAGACTGAGCAGATGGTGTAAGTTGAGAGGGAAGAGAGAACTGAATTGATCAGCTGAAGCTTTCCAGCATATGTTAGCATGGAGGAAATTGAAGTTAATTGCCTCTCAGCTCTATTCATGAGGGGTGCAAAGTGTTCAACCCTTGGCTTTGATGTTCCCATTGAAAACCCATATAAGTGAAAGGCATGTTCTGGATTCTGCACCGAAAGAATCCAGTCATTATTTCAGCCTTTTAGAGGACAAGTTTATGGGGACAAGTCCCGCTTTAACATAATTTACTCTTAGCCCTGACTGAGCAAATGATATTTGCTGGGAAGAACGGGAGTGGAAAGGTAACCATGGGCAGTCTCCTGTTGTTGATGAATCTTTGTTCTCTTGTAACAAAATAGAATTTCGCAAGGCTGGTAATTATTCTTTGATTCAAAGTGATGGGTACTCAGTTTCACACACCTCATATGCTGATGATGAGGAAGATGGTGAATGGACTGTCAAAGAGTCTGGTGCGCTGATCTGTTTTGACCTGAACCTTAGGGAGGCATTGTGGGTATTCGATGATAATCTCACTTTATGTTAAGACCAGGGAGCTATCTTGCCAAATGCATCAACCTTCTGCAGAAACAGGTCTTGAGGTTTCCTGCGACCCTCGAGGTATTTTAAGGGGGAGGGATTGTCATGTATTAGAGGTTAAGGGAAATAGTGGTATGAATATTATGATTTAGTCCCTAGAGTTATTTTATTTATTTTAATACTCTTATGTAAATCTCTATATAAAGGGGGGAATCATAGAGATAAGGTAGGACGAAAGATACTATTATCATGTTAGGGTTCTAATTAGCTACTTTAGATGTACTTGCTCCCTCGTGAATGAATAGAATCTTCCGAGTGTTGTTCCCCATTTTTGGTTCCTGATTGTGATTTGCTTGCGTGAGTTCTTGTCAATCCTTCACTAGGGGATCTGTTATGGTGATTAGTAATAGAATAAGAACATCCTTCGAATACTGGGAGCCCGTGACGTTGTCATTGAGGGAATGGGGTAGCAAGCTCGAATCCGAGGGATGTTGCTAAGTGTAGGACTGCGTTCACGACATCTTCATTCTCTGCCTGGTGTTGGAACCTTTCAATGTTGCGCCGGTATGAGCTGGTATGGCCATCCATGGTGGAAGAGAGATGGTACCTTTCACCACCAACCAAGTATATGGGAAGATGCCTACCGAGCATGTGGCACGGTCGCTGCGGTACCCATCTCCTGGTGTATCGGGAACGGCACTGCCCCTTGGAGGGGGAGCGGCTGCGGTGGCTGGTCCCGGCACTGGGGGCTCCCGCGGCTGCAGAAGCTGTAAGTCAGTAGTGGTGGTCTCCTGCTGCTAGGGGTTGCAGCGAGTAGTGGGGCGGCAGGTTGTGCGACAGCGAGGTGTCATCAGCATCGACAGGAAGAGGGTGGCGAATGAGATTTAACCGTTGACACTCCGTTCGTTTAATAGTCTAAACAATCGGCTTAGGTTGGTAACGATTGAATTGATGACAACCGGGCAAGAATGTCCGTGTTTTGTTGGTAGTTTGGCAATTGGTGTTTTTCTACTGGTATTTCAGCAATGACCAATGTTATAATAACAAAAATCTCATTTTGATGAATGGCGAAGAATGTTTTGGACCTTGGCCCGTTAGAAGCATGATATGTTATCCAAATGGTCTGTTTAGTCCACTCTCTATCAAACGGATAAAATTCAAATCTATACCATTTTTAAACTTAAATTTCAATTCTATATCCTGTTTTTGAACAAATTCAAAGTACACACTGGACGCCATCCCCTACGGTAGGCAGTTTTGTTTTTACAAAACGAACACACTGGCCGTCAATCCCAGTTTTTTTTTTGAAAAAACACCACCTTAACACCAAAATCTTTTGGTGGCAGGTGTCTCCCCGCCATGCACCTCAAATTATTTTGGTATATTTATACGGTAAATTTGTAAGTTTCTTCAACCTTTTGTTTTTATCTTTATATGATTTACATTAATTATTTAAGTGGTTTGTTCACTTACTATAAATGCATATTTTTGGAACCCTCGACGAGAAACTCATTGAGTTTATCGAAATACATTTCTCTTTGATCATAACGTCATACAATACCAATTTCTGAAAGAAAAAGTAAATTACAGTCATCTAAACATGTCTACTCGTTAATGTTAAAATGTATGTTGTTTTTTTGGAAAAAAATCGAAAGGTGCACTTCTAGTCTATCAAAATTCACTTAGATTTTTTTGAAGCTCAAGATTAGATGCAACTATTTTAACTGGAATCATCTTGAAAAGTGTCGCAAATTGTGAATTAAAATTCTTCCAACTTCATAGGTTTTTTATTTTCTTGAATTTTTAAACCCACATAGAAATTTGATAAAATATCAATATTCTATTTTGTAATGTACTTTAAGTCAGTCAAATTATTTTGAAGAATTTCTCGTAATTTCACTTAAATTCTCAAAATTATGAGAAACTTATAAATTTCCAACAAAGCTGTACCAAATCAACTTAATTGAAGCCAAAAGTTTGGCAGCAAGGTGCTGTTTTTTTTTCAAAAATAAAAAAACCTGCCAGTGTGTTTGTTTTGCAAAAAAAAACTCTGGCTGCCATAGGGGGAGGACGTCCAGGGTATACTTTTGAATTTTTTTGAAAACAAGGTACATAATTGAAATTTATGTTTGAAATGGTATATATTTGAAAATTGTCCGTTATCAACCATTGGACAGTTAGGATGCCTTTGGTTAGTAGGATTCGTCGAGAGACATTAATTATCAAATGGAATGTAACCATGGCTAAGTGTGTATGGGCATTGCAGAGAGAAGTACTCCCTCCATTCCTAAATTGTTGTCGTCGTTGACTTTTTAAATTATGTTTGACCATTTATTTTATTTAAAAAATAAAAATTTATCATGGATTTTGCTATGATTTGCTTTATTAATAAAGAAAATTTAAACATAACTTATAATTTTACATATTTGAATAAATATTTTGAATAATATGAATAGTCAAACATAATTTAAAAAGTCAACGGTGACAATAATTTAGGTACCGAGGGAGTAGCAGAGTTTGTAAGTCAAGCTCAAAACAGTGTCACAAGTGAATGGCTGCATGAGGTTATAGCCGGGTCACAACATGACTATGTGGTGGGAGTTGTCACCATGTGGGCAATTTGGTGCACTAGCGGTGAGCTATGTTTTTTTCCAGAGCCCAATGTCGACACACAAGGCTAGAGGACTAAGTATGCTTAAATTACTTAGGACCCGTTTGGCAAGTAGAATCATTTCTGATTTAGAATCAGTCCAGCAGTTCCAAGCGGCAAGAAATTGAAATGTTTCACCTCCAAATCACTGCGGATCGATTCATGAAAAACAATTGCGGGCGTGAAATGATAGAAAAGGTGTTTCAACCAATTCACACCGTGGACTTCCACAGCCGCCGCTCGCCTTCGCACCGGCGCTGCTGTCGGTACCCTGCAGAACGGGTACCCTGCATACAAGCTTCAAGCCAAGACAAGGAGTAGGACGTGCATCAGCACACTGCCACGTGCTGCCACATGTTGCCATGTGCTCCATGGCTCTGGACCCAGCCTTCTTGCTCGGGAGGGCTCTTGCGGTGCCACGTGTTCCACGGCTCCAGATCTCGCATCCCCACTCAGGAGGGCTCCGGCGTTGCTACGTGCCCCATGGCAACGGACTCAGCCTCCCTGCTCGGGAGGGCTCCGGTGCTGCCACGTGTCTCACGACTCCGGACCCACCTCCCTGCTCGGGACGGCTCCGGTTCTACCACGTGCCCCGCGGCTCCAGACCCTGCCTCCCTACTCGGGAGGGCTCCGGCGTTGCCACGTGTCCCGTGGCCCTCAAAGGGTCATAGGCCTTAGGAATAAAGAAAGGCTTACCTGGCTTTCTATGGCGCGCCCGCATGTTTCCAAGGCGCGGCCGAATGTTTTTGAGACGCCTGACACCTGAGCCAGCATGACCTGTAAGACGTGCGGGCAGGCGGCGCCATTAATACCTACAAGACGTGCGGGCAGGCAGCTACAGTGCTGTGCTGGACCTGCTGACCACTCACAAGACACAGCTGCAGGGCGAGGTGACACCTGATAGGACGATGCCATGCCGTTGACCACGCGTACCATGGCAGAGCGATAGGACTGGACGTCCCCCATGCCGTTGAAGATATCATTAGCTACTCCTAGCCATTAAGACCCTAGATGTTGTATAGGGTTTCAACCCCCTCGGGGCCACATGTTGGGCCCCGGGTCATCTTGTAACTGCCTTGCCTTAAGCTATAAAAGAATGGGGCAGACACTAATTTCAAAAAAGCTCTGGAGGTCCAAGTCCATTCAGGCTAGTGCAATACAAGCTCGAAGAATACATAGCAATACAACAACTCTCTCGTGGACATAAGAGGGTATTACGCTCCGGTGACCCAAATCACGTAAACCACCATGTTAATCATGCTCTCTCCATAGCTAGACCACGAGCTACCTAAGCCCCCTCCAAACTAAGAACCACACCGGGCTGCTCTTGTAGCAGTGCCAGTGGAAGTGTCATAAAACTACTTTGATATTTGGTGTGCCAGGAAGGGGCTTTGTGTTTCTCTTGGGGCGGTGTTCCTGCTACTCCAAGTCATCATCCCCACGATGGCAATGCGGCTTCACAGCCTGAGGCTCGAGGTGGGTGCCATTCACTAGCAGTTTCACCTCTACGCTTCTCCCCTACTGGTTCACTCCCGCAGACGACTTCATGCTCCGGCGTGTGCTCAACCACGATGGAATGAACAAGCTCTCTCAGCTGAGCATCTCTGTAAGTTTTACCCATCGGGTAGCATGTTTGGGATCTGTTCCCATATATGTTGCCTAGGGTTTCTGTACAATCAATCGGGCATGCCTCCTATGTTCTCCGACTTAGCATAGTGTCCAGAAATAGGTCCGTAGCAGCTAAACCTCAGTGAGGCCTGAATGGGCTCCGCGTCTCAGCAGCTATCTCAGCTCACTGATGGTGGATCATTGCCTCCATGTATGGCCTATCTTCTCCTATGTGATTCCATGTTTTGGGGATTGGCTACCTGGTTCTGTACTTGTGTCTTTTTAAAGCACCTTTGCTTTCTTCGCCTGCAGGTTTTTGCCTTGCTTCTTAGTGAGCTTTGTTCTATTTTCTTTTTTATGCCTAAAAGGATTGGTCTGCGCAAACTGTTCACTAAGTTGTGTTATTGTAGGACACTATGCTCGTTCCTTGGTGGCCAGGTGGTTGATTGTTTGTAGCTCTCCAAAATCATGTTGCTAAGTAAGATAACCCCAGGCGCAGCTAAGCCTTCGACGTATCCTGAGGAAGCCCTCCCCATGGGGCCCCGTTCAGCCACCGACGGTGCACTGCCTTGCCTCAGCCTGGTTCAATACCCTGAGCGCACTACATGCTAAGCTTCAATGTCCGTTGGATGGGTCTGCTCCCTGGGTGCCCTCTTCACCATAGGTGGTGGGTCGTTGTACCTCAGTCTGGTTTTAATACTTGGGAGACGCAAACTATTACCTACCCCACTAAGGGATGCACACTGGACGTCCATGCCCCCAAAAAAGTGTAAGCAGAAGCGCCCAACCTGAGGAAGGGTGAAATGTCTTCTAACTTCTCTTTGAGCATCTCTACATAAGTTTCTGCAACCATTCACCACCCTGCCCAAGGGGCGGGCTCTGGAGGCACCATATGTCTTCAAACCTGAGGTGAGCTATGATCTACTTTAGGTTTCACCGACCTACCCGAGGGGTGAGCTCCGGAGGCACCACATGTTCATTGTGCCTTGTCCAGTATGCAATTATGTTCATAGAATTGTGTTTCAATTTTATGTCTGTTTTTGCACATTTATCCTTCATGCGATCAATTACCCTTTTTCCTATCTCGCCTTTAGTTCGAGTTGTGCAATCCTATCACTGCGCGGGTCTGCTTGAGGTACCTGCGCCTTATCTCGGGTGTGTTGGTTATTTTCTTGCTCGGGGTCTGTTGTTGCTGAACGGCTACTCCTCAGAAAGGCTAATGCTAATGGGGGGTCTGGAGTGTGCAGCCTTCTTAGCCTAGTTCCATACTCTAAGCATGTGCACTTTGCCTCCCTAACGCTAACAGTTAAGTACTGGGGGGTCCGGATGGCACATGTCCCTAACACAAGACCATAACCATAACCTGGATATCGTCGCACTGAATTACTCATGCTCCGTATGCTGACTAAGGATCGTAAGACATAACAGAACTAAGCATAGGGAGAATGGGACCCGTGAGCAGCGTTACTTTCATCTATGCTGCCCAAGCAGGTCACAGTACACTTGTGGATCAAGGATGGAGACCGGACCCCCCAGGGGGGCTCAGGGGCCCATCATCGACGTCTTCGAGTTGAGTGGTGTGCACTCCCGGACCCCCGGCATCGCCTCTCAGGGGGTCCACTGTCAACATTTTTTGCATTGATGGTGGGCGCTCTCAGACCTCCGACACCGCCTCCTAGGGGGCCCGTCGTTAATGTTTTTTGCATTGATGGTGGGCGCTCTCAAATATCCAACACGACCTCCCACGGGGGCCACCGTCGATGTTCTTTGTGATGATGGTGGGTGCTCCGGGACCTCCGGCACCACATTCCAGGGGGGTTGCCATCGACGTTTTTGGCATTGATGGTGGGCGCTCTCAGACCTCTGATACCGCCTCCGAGGGAGCCCACCATCGACGTTTTTTCCGTTGAGGGTGGACGCTCCTGGACCTCCGGCACCGCCTCTAGGGGCCCACCATCGACGTTTTTTGTGTTGATGGTAGGCGCTCCAGGACCCCCAGCATCACCTCCTAGGGGGGGTGCCATCGATGTTTTTTACATTGATGGTGAGCGCTCTCATACCACCGGCACCGCTTCCTAGGGGTCCCACCGTTGATGTTTTTTGAGCTGATGGTGGGCGCGCTTGGACCTCCGGCACCGCCTCCCAGGGGGAATGAAGTCAAAGGTTTTTTGCTTTGATGGTGAGCACTTTCACACCTCGGCACCGCTTCCCAGGGGGCCCACCGTCAATATTTTTTTGCGTTGATGGTGGGAGCTCCCGGACCTCCGACACTGCCTCCCAAGGGGCCCACCATGTATGTTTATTGCATTGATGGTGGGCGCTCTCATACCTCCGTTACCGCCTCCCAGGGGCCCACCGTCAATGTTTTTTGCATTGTTGGTGGGTTCTCCCACACCTCTAGCGTGCTTCCCAGGGGCCTGCCATAGATATTTTTTGCGTTGATGGTGAGCGCACCCGGACCTTCGGCACCGCCTCCCAAGGCACCTGATGTTGATGTTTTTTGCATTGATGGCGGGCACTCCTGGACCCTCGGCATTGCCTCTCAGGGGGCCTGCCGTCGACATTTTTTGCGTTGATAGTTCACGCTCTCAGACCTCCATTACCGCCTCCCTGGGAGCCTGTCATCAACGTTTTTTGCGTTGATGGTGGGTGCTTCTGGACCTCCGGCACCGCCTCCCAGGGAGGCAGTCATCAACATTTTTGCATTGATGGTGGGCACTCCCGGACCCCCGACACTGTCTCCCAGGGGGCCCACTGTCGACATTTTTGCATTGATGGTGGGCCTTCCTAGACCTGGGGCGCCACCTCCCAGGGGGCCCACCGTTAATGTTTTTTTGCTTTGATGGTGGGTGCTCCCGGACCTCCAGCCCCGCCTCCCAGGGGCTCATCATCGATGTTTTTTTGCGTTGATGGTGGGCGCTCCCAGACGTCCAGCACCGCCTCCTAGGGGGGCCATTGTCGATGTTTTTTGTGTTGATGGTGGGCGCTCCTGGACCTCTGGCACTGCCTCCCAGGGGGCTCATCGTGAACATTTTTTGCATTGATAGTGTGCGCTCCCAGACCTCCGACACCACCTCCCAGGGGCCCACCGTCGACGTCCTGCAACTAAATGGTAGTCATTCGCAGACTTCTGACAATGCCTCCCAAGGAGCCACTATGAATAGGACGTTTTTCTAGCAAAAAAATTTCGAGTCTTTGCGCTCCTAAGGACCCAGAGAGATCAACTACAACAAGCAACAAAGATGGTATAATGGCCCCACCTGCGGGTTCATTACCTCTCCCAAGGTGGGCCTGGGTACCACTATCGGTACCCTACAGACCGGGTACCCTCGCATACAAGCTTCAAGCCAAGACAAGAAATAGGGTGTACATCAGTGCACTACCATGTGCTGCCACATGTTGCCATGTGTCCCATGGCTCCGGACTCAGCCTCCCTGCTCGAGAGGGCTCTGGCGCTGCCACATGTCCCACGGCTAAGGACAATGCCTCTCTGCTCATGAGGGCTCTGGCGATGCCACGTGTCCCACAACTCCAGACCCCGTCTCACTGCTCGGGAGGGCTCCGGTGCTGCCACGTGCCTCGTGGCTCCGGATTCCACCTCCCTGCTTGGGAGGACTCCGACTGTGACACCCCTAGTGTCACTGTAGCAGCTACAGTGTTTAAACAGTACTCACTATGTATTTTAGAAGCTTGAATGAAATCCTTGCAAGTTTGGTTTGTATTATAAATATTATATGGTATGAATTTCAAATTCAAACTCTTTTCGTTTTATTCAAACCAAGCCTTTGGGCACTTGTATTATAACTTGAATTATTACATAGAAGTGTTCCCAACTAAATTCACTTTTATGAAGATCAAGTCAAGGGAGAATTTTGGAGAATTTATCATATTTTTCTCAGAAGGTTTGAACCCCTTTATAATTCATAGAAGATTCAAATATTAAATCTGTTCTAGGATTTTTAACTTGATTTCCCTTGGGAATTTTATGTCATAAGAATTTAGAAAGTTGTGCATAATTCTCCAATCTAGCATCATGCAAAATTTGGGAATTTTTAGAGCACTGCAAGGAATGTATTTTGAATTTACAAAATTGAACTGGTTTTGGAAAATCTGAAAAAATATTAAACCATGTGGGGCCTACCTATCAGCCCCACTGTCAAAACGGCGGCACCCAGACTGTGCTCCCTGCGCTAGACTGCGTTGGCCATCGTCATTTTCCACCCGTTGTTTTCGCCACCGCACCGCCGGCGTCCACCGCCTCACACGGCTATAAGAGGAGTGCACCACTAAGTGGAGTTCCCCCCCCTTTTCCTTCCCTCGGCACCGCACCGCCTCTGCGCCGCTCCCGACCACCACCCTTCTCACTGTCACTGAGCCACCATAGGCCACCTCCGTGTGGATAGCCCGCTCCAATCCTCCTCCGGTCTCATCTCCGCCGTCTCGAGCACCGTGCGAGCACGGGCCTCCTCCGCGACCCCTTCGTCATGGAGCAACCCCATCAGTGAGCCCCTGGCCTCCCAACCACCCCCAATCAATCCCCCTCATCTCTGGCATCATCACGAGCACCACCACATCCGGCAGTTCACCGTCGGCCCACCGTCGTGCGCCAGTGGAAGAAGGGGAGCCCCCCTACTTCGACTCATGGGTCGAAAGGCCGAAGTGGGCCAGGCCACTTCCTAGCCGGGTGGGCAGAGTTCCTGTAGATGCAGCGTGAAGCAACAGTGTGGTTTATTCTTTTCCAATTGATTTATTCAATTCAAATTTCCAATTTGAATTCAAACCTATAAAATTCATAGGAACTTGATTAAATAGAATAAAATTATAAATTCAATTCCATAATTTGAATTTAAACTTAGTCTCTGAAATAAAATTATGAATTAATCTTATTTAATTTTATTTATTATTTTAATTGTTAATCCTTGATAATTAATAATTAATTCATAATTAATTATGCCCAATCCCAAAAATTATGGAATTTTACCCAAACTTAATTCTAAGCTATCCAAACTTAGAAAACTTGTTAGAAACCTCTATTCATGAGTTATGACCATGAAAATTCCATTCTTGCCCTTGTTTAAGTATAACCTTATGCAATTAAGGTTTCTTTTTGTGATATCCCACCCCTAAGCAGAGATGGTCAGTCCTAACCAGGATCCATACGAGGTGCCAACACCGAAGCATTGACATATAATACACACATACATGGCCCGAATAAAGAGTTATTACATAAATTCTTGAGTTACAAAAGAGATACATAGGTAATGAAGTGTTCAAGTTTAAAAACATTGCGGAAGCGAAACTAAAATACCATCACTCAGTGATACAAGGGTCTGCATCGACCCTAAGATGCGAAGCCCTCAGCTGCTGCTCATGAGGCAGGCTCCCAAGTCTCCTCCCAAAACTCAGGCTCACCATTGGGCCACACCCAACTGCCACAGCAGTCATAAAACCCTGGCATCTCTGCACACAATGGAATTGATAAGCAAAACTTGAGCAACTAAAGCTCAGCAAGACAGACCCGTCAACATGGCCATAAATAGCCGACTCATAGCACGCAAGGCTGAAATAGGATAAGCTCTATACTAAGCCAAACCCGTGCTAAGAGTTGATCCTTACTTTCAAGTTTTAGCTCTACTCAAGTTAATGCCATCACTGGCTTTCATTAACCAGCTCTATTCAAATCATTTCAACTAGCAGCAGCTAACTAACTAATCAAGCAAGGGTTGCAAACAATTAATTGAAGCAAAGCATCACAATTCCAAATTAAACCATTACCCATGCCATTAAGTTAGCTACGTGAAGACTACCAG
>VSTD030001882.1:0-12457 GCA_008808055.3 Sporobolus alterniflorus | reverse complement strand
GTGATATCCCCATCGATAATGATGAGCTCTTGGTGACTGACTTCGTAAATCTCAAGATTAAACCGACTCAGTCATTCGGAGGCACTCATAAGTATAAGATGTGCGTATGTGTTCATATGATGAGTGCTCGTACGTGTATGCGGATCTACGTTTGTACTGTGTTTTTCAAAAACAATCTTAATGAAGCCACAGGAGAAGACTGGATTCCGTTTTTGCTCTAGTGACCGTTTTTTGCTTTGTCTTAAATTGTGATTTGCACTATGACATCAAGCTTTGTGATTGAATATACATAAGCATTTTCTCTAAAAATAGAATCTTATGGTTGGTATATTTTGTGAGTGATGGTGATTTTCTATATATATAGAATAACCCTTAAAACAAGGATAAATAATCAAAGAGAAACTATATTTTTTTAGCTCTGAGTCCCTTCACAACACTAACATCATCAAATCACTTTTTTCTGAAAAATACTGTTTGGTATAATTTCACTATAGCTAATTCTATCTAATTACTAACTCTATAAAACTGCTCCAAACCATCCTTACACAAACTTAAATTATGAGAGAAGGGACAAATTCGTGAGCCCTACGTGTATATAGTCGTTTTATGGACGTCTCTCAAGTGGTGCATGATAATTATTATTTATGTGATGGTACATATATAGAACTATGAGAGAATGGACGAATATTTGGTCCCGCTGTATGGTAGCTGTTTTATATATGCCTCTCACGAGTGATGTATGCTAATTTAAGTGATGGCAACATAAGCGTAGTTTCTCTGAACCTTGTCTAATCATTACATTCACCTGTTGGGCATCTAGAAGGATATAAATTAGTATTAGGATTGTTGTTTTGGCGAAAAGAATCTTAGTACGAACCATGTCTAATCATTACATTCATCTGTTGGGCATCTAGAAGGATATAAATTAGTATTAGGATTGTTGTTTTGGCGAAAAGAATCTTAGTACGATTTTTAAAACTTGCATTAAACTTTACACGTTTGATTCTTCACTTTAGCTTGTGCACATCTGTTTCTGGCTAAGCGCCTAGGCCTACCCACCAAAGAAGATTCGTCGTGCGATGCGAACACGCGTCCGCTCCGTCGGCCCGTGCACATCGCGCTCGCAGGCACATCCGTGTGAGAGCAACGGCGCACGCTGTTTCGCTTCGCCATCTGTGTGGCCCGGCAGCGTCACCGCCCACCCGCTCGGGACCACGCCATCCTCCTCACCTGAACAATCCGACACCCAGGTGGGGCCCGTCTCCATTCCACCGACGTGCGGGCCACGGCGGCTCCAAAACGCGCAACGCGTACCAACACCTAGAACCCCAGAACCGAAAAACAAAAGAAAAGGACGTACAGTATAGGGGAAAAAGCCGAAGGGGAGGTGGAAAGCCGGACCACCGCTCGCCGCCCTCCATATGCCCTACCAATACCGCAGCAGACACGCACTCCGACCCGCGCAGCCTTCCGAGCGAGCGAGAGCAGCGTCCCTCCGTCGCGAGACCGAGGTAGGCGCCGGTCGTCGATCCCTTCCTGTCTGCCCTCTCGAATCGCGCGATCAAAACCCTAGCCGCGGATCCTCCTAGCCCCGGCCGGCCCCGCCATCCGCGGCGATCCGGATCCCGGACGCGATCGGTGGGCTCGCTGCTCGCGCCGTTCTCGTTGCTCCCATCGCCGGTTGTAGCCGGCCCGGCAGATCTGTGTTGAGGGATTCGGTCTCGGCGTGGCTGGGATCGCTAGGGGCGGAGGGGACTCACTGTCGGCGTTTTGGGTTCTCGTGGGATCTGTGGGTGCGGGTGGTTTATGTTGTGACCGCGGTGAGGCAGGCGGTTGCCGTTCAGTCCAATTGTGGTTTTGGTCTAGTTTCATGCCACTTGATTTTTTTGAATAATCCATGGTGGGATTATTGTTTAATTGTTCTTGCGGTGGTCAGTTGATTGTGTTGACTTTGGACCTTTTGTTATGAAGGGGCGTCTTGAGTTATTGAACGTGCAGTTAATTTAGTGCAAAACTGAAGGAAATAGACATACGGATGATGGATTATCTAACTAGCCCGGTGATTTATTGCCTGCTGCTACTTTACTGTCGCCATGCCGAATGCACTCTTTTGGCATCATGGACTCAGAAGAGTATAGATCCACTGCAAATGTTTTTTTTGTGATTCTAACCACATTACATATTATCTGCGCAGGTCATTTGTGGTGTGCTCATGTTTTAACCCTGCTATATTGACCTCAAACGCTGGTGTGACATAGCCAGCTGAAGAACGGGCCAATCAGGAGCTAACCATGGCAGAATCAATGGTGTCAAGCTTCTGGGGGCCTGTTACATCGACGATTGAGTTGTGCGAGGAGAATTATGCACACTCGTCATACATTGCCGAATTCTACAATACCATCTCTAATGCTCCTTGCATTCTTTTGGCGCTTATTGGGCTAGTGAATGCTTTCCGCCAGGGTTTTGAGAAACGCTTCAGTGTCCTGCACATATCCAATATGATACTTGCTATTGGAAGTATGATTTTCCATGCCACCTTGCAACTTATGTAAGTACTATCTTACCTTGAAAGTTCATTTCACTTTTGTGACATGATGCTTTTTATCTTTATCAGAATAGCTAGTTCAGTAATTATCCTGATCAGAGTTTTGTCATTTTCTTCGATACACGTCTTCAAGTTTAGTTCATTGTGATGGTGCTTCTTGATGTGTGTTTTTGTTGCAATATTGGATACAGAACGAATATACCTCTGTAGGATTCTGGATTTCATTTCTTCATCTACTGAAGAGAAGATGAGCAATTTTCATATCATATCCCAATTCCATTTCTGTTAGATAGAAGGAAAACCAATTTCATACTGGATTTCATTATCATTCCTTTTCGTCATTTTTGATTTCTTGTCAATGTATTTGAGTGGTACAAAGTCCTCAGTAATCTTTTTCTTCATCTACTGAAGAGAAGATAAGCAATTTTCGTATCATATCCCAATTCCATTTGTGTTAGATACAAGGAAAACCAATTTCATACTGGATTTCATTACCATTCCTTTTTGTAATTCTTGATTTCTTGTCAATGTATTTGAGTGGTACAAAGTTTTCAGTAATCTTTTTTTATCTTGTGAATATTATGATTGCTATGTGCCTCAGATTATAGTTATTTTCTGGTTTTGAGTGGATGATCTTTGAATAAGTGAAATATGTGATTGCAGATTAGTATTTTGTGTATTTTATTAAACAAAAGTTTAATTAACTACTTAAGTATTTAGTTTTGCAAAGCTACATATTTTACTGCAAATATTTCTGTCGCATTGAGCTGTTCTCATGCTTGACGTGAGCCACCAGTGCAACCTCATGTATAATGCCTGTCCATTTTCATGTTCTTGATATTGGGTGACAGGCCTAGGGTAATATGTTTTGTATAGCTTAATGGCTTTTTATGTTTATATGTGGGAAAGAAAAATAAGAAAATTCTCATCTTCCTGTATAAAATCTTAAGTTTTTACCATCTCTGAACTGTGAATCTTATTACAAAAAATCTATTTAGCTTTGTCCTGTATCAAAGTTTTACAGTTCGGACCATCAATAACTACAAAACTATATAGGATATTATTAGATTCATCACGGCATGTTCTTTCATAACACATGACTTCTGCCATTTGAAATTATATATTCTACAGAAATATTAGTCTAACTATCCTAATGGACTTTCCAGAGGAGGCAGTTTCTCGATATCTGAAAATACATGCATTTATGTGAATATTCTCTATAGAAATAAATATATACTTCAGAATTTTTATATAAGAGGCATGCTTTACATTTTGAGATTGCCCTTACTATACCTCAGATTTTTGATATAAAAGGCATGCTTTACATTTTGAGATTGCCCTTGCAAGAGATTTATGGTACAGGAGAAGTTTCTCTAATATCTACCAGCTAAGCACTCTTTCCTATGAGGAAACCAGTAAAGCCACTTCCACCTACATGTTCTTTGTGTCCTGTCTCTAATATGATGAATTGCTGCAGTACTTGCACCCAGCTGATGTGAATTTTCCTTTATTGATCTTAGTTTGTTCTTTTGAGAATGTTGTTGCTATGTTTGCATATACCATTCAAAAAGTGTGTAATTAAGGCTTTTATGGTTTATTATAAAAAAATAGTTATCAGTCACTGCAATAATGTTCTGACTCTGTTTCATTGCTTGTGCATAAAATCTTTCTATTGCCTATTTGAGCCCACTCTACTAGTCGTTTAGAACCAAAATAATGACTTCTCTGTGAGCATATTAGTAACTATTGTTTGGCCATTTGATGCCAGTCTTCTTCTGATTGGAAATCTGCCCCATCTCTGCACACGTAAAAGGTGGCTCCACTTGTCAGATACAAGTAATATTGTGCCCTAAGACAATTATGTTGTGTTTTGTTGGCTACACTACACCCTAGCGAGCCCAGCCTAATGCAGCGTTCTGTTGTTTGTTTGGTTGCCTGGACAGACCTCTGGCCTGGCCCAACTAGTGCAAAGGAGCACCCGTTGGCTTGGCCATGCTAGAACGAAAATGAGATCCACTCCAGCTCAGCCCGTCTTGCAAAAGGACCAGGCTGCAGGTGGAACAAATAGTTATTTTGGTTAGTCAATATTACAGCAGCATTTCTTCCCAGATCCTTATCTGTTTTATTGTGACAGCTCTTAGCTCTTTAGCTGAGCGAGGGTTAAACCTTGAAAGGCTGAAATTGTTGCTCTACTTTTGAAATTATAGTTCGTGATGGTTAATATTATCTTTTTAAAGCTTCTATATTATACGTAAATTGCTTTAGTCACCAGTGTTCTCTTCATTTTCTCTCTTGTTCACTTGATGTGCAATAATTCATGACACCTAACTAACCTACGTCCTCAAAGTTAATAGCTCCCTGGATGTGCCAGATAACTTGGCTTGCCACATGAACTGCCTTTTGTGGCTCTCGAGATTTTGATGCTGTACTGAAACCACTGTCCTGTTACAAATTCGGATGGTTAATATTGAGTCACACCTTACCATGCATACAGAAAACACTAGGTATCTCTGTTCTGGCGATCTAATCGTCATTACAACCTGAATAAATTCACTTTGAGCTTAGCATTCATACGCCAGTAACATTTGATGCAGCACTAGAACTTTGAACTACACCCTCTTAATCTCATCTTTGTTATTTATGTCGCTCCACAATGGAGATGCTTGATATTAGGACCAATTTGTCAACCTTAACATTTTAAATTACACTGAATTCATTTGGTGTATTGTCAGCTTTTGGGATTTTTCACAAGTTCGTTTCTTTGACTTGTGGAGAAGTTCTTTTGTGCTCTATCTGTCATACTGTAGTATGCATGATAAGTTCTTTGTGATAATCTGTTGTTTCGGCGATGTTTTGTTTTGCAGCTTGCAACAAAGTGATGAGACTCCTATGGTGTGGGAGATCCTCCTATATCTCTATGTCCTTTATTCACCAGACTGGCATTACAGGAGCACCATGCCTACTTTCCTCTTCTTATATGGTGTCACCTTTGCTGTTGTCCATTTCTTTGCTCGGTTCCAATTAGTATTCAAGTTGCATTACATTGGCCTCTGCCTCCTTTGCATCCCTCGGATGTACAAATACTACATACAGACCAAAGACTTGGCTGCAAAGCGGCTTGCAAAGCTGTGGGTTCTTACACTATTCCTGGCTACATTCTGCTGGTTATTTGATCGGGTCGCCTGTAAGAAGATGTCACATTGGTATTTCAATCCGCAAGGCCACGCATGGTGGCATGTGCTTATGGGCTTAAACTCATACTATGCAAACACATTCCTAATGTTCTGCCGGGCTCAGCAACGTGGATGGAACCCTCAGATTACCCACCTCATTGGCTTCCTGCCCTATGTTAAGGTTCAGAAACCCCAGAAGAGGGAATGAGCTCTAGGTGGACCTACTGTTATTCAGCACTGGTAAGCTTATGTCCCTTATGTGAGCAAAGAAGCGGTGGCATTTTTGTAAATGGGCTTCAAGTGATCACAAACCTAAAGTGTTCTGATGTCACTAGATTTTGGCACTTTTAACTGGCTCTTGTTTTGTACCATACTTAATTGTCAAACAGAGATTAGTTGGGAGTGTTCATCTCTTAGTTTTGGTCGTCTTTTGGCTTCTCTGCAGTTGTCATTTTCTGTGCTAATAAGACAGTTTTATTTAAATTATTTATCGTTAAACGGGTCAAGTTGTATTAGCTACAAATTTGTATGGGAATAGATGCAGCCTTATGGTCATCATTGATTCTTTTTTATTGATGCAACTTAAGCAATCATCATCAGAAAGTTTTTCGTGCTTGTGTTCGGTTCTGAAATCTGCCCATGCTTTGTTACATGACTTCAAGCCTTATGCGCCAAGTTTTGATTTCGGAACGTAAGGTGCATAAGTGCTAATGTCTTCGTTGTTTTTTTTATGAAACGGGAGGGGCCAGGAGCCCCAACTGATTATTTAAATTAAAGGATAATACCATTTTTACAATTGTACAGGAGAAAATAAAATCAAGGTGGCTAAGCTGTGCCCTCTAGCCACCGTTCTATTCTAGTGAAATATTTCTTCTTGGCTCGGCATAGTAGTTTAAATTCCTTTAGGAATTTGGCTTTGCAATTATTGACTCATGGGCCTTCATTGTTAGACATCCAGCCATTCCTTGCTCCATATAGCCCATATCATTAAGATGATTACTTCCATAAAGATATGTGCGATTTACCTTTTGAGCATCATGATTACTCTGTTATTCGAAGCTGATAGAGTGATCCATGTTGACTCCTAGCATGCTTTGGCAAAGTTACATTGTACAAAGAGGTGATGCCTCTTCATATTGCCAAATGCATATGTCACATGCATATGATTTCAGGTTTATGTTTTTTCCTTTGTAGCAATCCTCTAATGTTTAACCTATTTTTCAAGAAAAGCTAGAAGATCTTGTGTTTCATTTTACACGATGATTTCCATTGGCAGCCATAAGCTGTGTGGACATTTCTGTAGCCAATCATTGTCTTATAAGCTTTGGCCAATGGATATTGCCATGTGTTTCATATATAAGTCCATTGATCATCTTCATCTAATCTATTTAGGCATTGCAAGATGGTCCACTTGAGAGTATTGATCATAGGATTGTTTAGAAAGTGGGAGGTGAAAAAGGTCTGAAAAATTGGCTTGCAAGGATTGTTGAAGTGAAATGTTCTGCTTTTTTATGAAGGGGTACAACTCAGGAAAGGAATTTTAAAGAACTCTAACTTGCTATTGAGTTTTCCATAATAGAACTGATACACCATCTTGTAACGACACTTGAGTAATGCCTTTGTACAACAACAACTACTAAGCCTTTTAGTTTCAAGCAAGTTGGGGTAGGCAATGCTTTTGTAATGGTTAATAAATTTGGTGACATTCTTCCACCAGAATTAACCATCTTTCTTGGTCCTTGTGAGCTTTACCTATGGGATGTTGACTCTATTATAGATTTTGTGTAGTGATTTCATGAGGAGAGCATCATTGTGTGATCTAAGTTTAATGACTTCAAGCCCTCCTAATTTAGGTCTGGTGATCCATTTTCATGTTGTAAAAGTGGGTTTTTTGGTGTTCGTGTCAGAACCATTTCATAAGTCATGCCTTCTGTACTTATCAATTTGCTTGAGCACTGAGATTGAGATTTTTAGTGTGGTCATATAGTATGTTGGCAAAGTTGAAAGTTTAGACTTGACCAATTCTAGTTTTCTAGCCTGTGTGAGGAAAATTACAGTGGACATTAGTCTTCTTGCGACTCTATGGACCAGGGCTTCAAAATGTTCCACTTTTGGTCTTGCGGTGCTCACGGGTAGCCCTAGGTAAATAAAGGTAGGGAACATGCTTGACACTCAAAGGTTCTTGCAAGATGTTGTAGTCTATCTCCTAAAATGTTTATAGGGAGAATGCTGGATTTTGTATAATTCACTTTGAGGCCAATTGGCTCTACAAAAGTGTTTAGAAGGGCTTTGAGCATTACTAGCTTTCCTGGGTAAGATTACATAATTGGGTGTCATCAATTGTAGCTGCAGTGGCAGGTTTAGTAGCTCTTGGTTATTGGCTCTATTAATTATGCTACATAAAAGATCACCTACTAGAACAAATAATTGAGGGGACAGAGGGACAAATAATTGAGGGGACAGAGGGTCCCCCTGTCCGACTCATTTTTTATATTGAAATGTTTTACCTAGTACCCCATTCAATAGAATTGAAGATGTCCTGAGTTTAATATGATTTGTATCTATTGTAGCCATTTTTTTGTCCAAGACCTTTCTTTTCCATCATTTGTATGATTACTTTTTGCTCCATTTTATCGAAGACCTTTTTAAAGTCTAGCTTGAGAATAATGAACTCTCGCTTACTTTTGTGACAAAAGTCTAGGTATTGAAAGATCCAAGCTAATCAGTCTTGGATTGACCTTGATTTAATAAATTCATATTGATTTTCATGTATTAGCTTCATGATAGCCTGTTGCAGTTTGTTAGCTAGCAATTTTGTTAACAGTTTGACTAAGGAGTTCATGAGGGAGATTTGCCTGAAGTCATTGATATTTTCTGGATTATCCTTTTTGGGTACTAGTGTGATATAGGAATTGTTGATGCTTTACATGCATAGGTTCCCATAGAAAAAAACATCACACAACTCATATAAATCATATTTGATTACCGACTAGCATTTCTTCATGAAGTTGAGTTAAAACCATCAAACCCAGGAGACTTATGTGAAGGTAGATTTGCAATAATGCTATCTATTTCCTCTAATGTGAATTGCTCTTCCAATCAATCCATATCTTATGTTGAATCAATTAAAGCATCTAGATCAAACTGCATTTGTGTGCATTCAGAAATGCCTAGCCTTTCCTTATAGGTGTTTCAGATGAGTGAGGCTTTACCTTCATGTGAGGTATGTGATTGTCCCATTGGACCCCTCCATGAACTGATGGCATTCCTCTTGTGTTTAATTGTAACATTAGAATGAAACAAATTGGAGCATTCATCACCAAATTTGACACATTTGATCACTCCCCTTTGTTTCTGTCGGTGTGGTTTCGACACGAGTACTGTCTGAAGCACCATTTTAGAGATTTGAAGCGGGGAAGTTGAAAGCCTCTGATTGTGAGATGGAGAGTGGAGTTAGGGAAGTGTGGTATCGAAAAGCACATAATAACACACCAAGATTTAGAATGGTTCGTGCCACCGGAGCATAATACCCTACGTCCATTTTTTTATTGCTCCAGTAAGATTTTAGAGTATAGAGCTTGTAGCTTGAGGAAGTTGCGGTGTGTATGAATTGCCCGAGAAGGGCTTGAGATACCATATGGTTAGACAAGCTTGAGAAAACCCATGATCAAAGGAGAGCTAGGAACACTAAGGGCGGATGAGATGTGTCCGAATGAACTCGGGCTGCCCAAGTGGGTTGAATTGGAATCGTATATGGAGGAGTCCAGAAATGAATCAAACCATTTTTTTTGCTAGGCGGGATATCGTGCCTTTTTATAGGTCCAAGGGCACGATTTACAATACATGATTTATGGGCGTGTCTACCATCTCTTTGGACAAAGCTTCTACTGGAAGACTCACGAGCACCTTGCATCAGAAGGCTTACATGTCCGTAGGGGCATGACGACATGCCCATTTTGCTATGGCCGCCATGTGGTCACACGGCGGTGGAGGCCGTGTGAATCCTTGTTAGTGCATTGATGCACACACTTGATTCAAAATTGGAGGCAGGCGTTCACCCGGGTGGTGGGTTGCACTTGCACGATTAACCGGGTTACACACTATTAACTGGGTAAGAGTGTGCTCCTTGTCTATAACAAGAATCTAGCTTATGGTGAAGGTACAAGACTAGATTGTTGTGACGTGATCACTACCACTGGAGACCATGACATGGCCATCATCAGACCAGGTAGGTTTTATATCGTGTTGTCACGTCGGCTTGCTCCTACCAATTCCCCATGCTGCATGGGAGACGTGCGTGCAAAGGAGCTATGGACACCTTGGCCAGGTCACACCTTTCATCAGAGTGGGCTTTGTAGCCGTTTGGGCCAGACCCTTAGTGGGCTTCTGGTGTGAGGAAACCTGCCACGTGGTGAGCCCGGACTCTAGGACCAGACCTGCCCCTGGAACTTGGAGTGTGGCCTGCCCTAAGCTTTTCTCTTGGTGGAGCTCACAGCCGGTCGGGATGTGAGTCCTGGCTCGGACCCGAAGACCCTCTTCGGATAGCATCATGGCAGTGCAGTTTAGGCTCAGTCTCGAGGGTACCATAGTTCCAGGGTACTGACATTTCTAATAAGCATTTTGTTGGTGCAACAGTGTTTCTAAATGTTGCTTTAGCATATCCCTAAAGTTCCATTCTTTCAGTGACATGTCTCAAAATTCCTCCAATGTGTCAACCTTTAGTCACAAAGTTCTCAAAACGGTGGGAACCAGAGACAGGAATGAGGAATGGGAAACATGTGTCACAAAAATATGGAACGAAGGGGGGGGGTGTACACTACTCAGCTTCGTTCATTCGACGTTGGGGACACATTCCCAATATTTTTGGAACAATGTCAGGGAACGATGTATTCGAAACCAAACAGACCTAGCCATTTCATTTGGTTTGGTGTTCATTTGGTCGGGGTGGGTTATATAGCATAGGAAAGGTAACCAAACAAACCTAGTCTGACTCCTCTGCTCTTCTTCTTGTAACGCTCAGACACGATGGATCCGGGCAACAGCGCGACGGATTCCGTACGACGGCAGTGCAACGGATCCAGACTTCCCAATGGCTTTCGGATGACAACTTCCTCCATAGGTTAGAATCTGTTCCCGTTCCCCTACATTTTCATCGATGTTCCGCTATCATTCTCATCTTGTTCCCCTACATTTCCTTTCCTCATTTCGGAACGAAGTTCCCAGAATAGGGAACGTAGGGTCATTCCTCGTCCCCAGTTACTAAGGCAACCCGAATCAATTCTTTATTACTTGCAATTGTGGAAGGTAGGTTAGAGATTTGTCTGTGCCACTCTCTTAGGGCTCTTCTCAAGTTTTTAAACTTGGCTCCTAGGTTTTTTGCTTTACATGATGGTGTGTAGGGATAGTCCAGCTATGAAGCATTATTTGGGCAAACAACTCATGCTCTAGCCAGTAGTTTTCGAATCTAAAAAGCTTCCCTTTTGGGATTTCTATGGTAATGTTGATGACGTAAGGGACATGGTTAGAAGTATCTCTGGAAAGGGTACTGACAATAGTTCATGTGTAATGATTTGTCTAAGCATTTGAGGTAAAAAACCAGTCTATATGACATCCTGTCCTAAGGTTTAATAGGATTGATAAGAGTACTCATACCTATAAACTATACCTTCTTTTTCAGAAGCTCACCTATAAAGAACTCCGGGGTTAAACGTGCTTGATCTGGAGCAATTTAGGGATGAGTGACCGACCGGGAAGTCTTCCTATATGTGTATGAGTGAGGATAAAAATGTGCAGAAAAGATCGATGTAGGTATGTGAGGCTAGTCTATAATGCTAGAGAGTTGCTGGGAGTAACGACTGTCCGACTTGAAGTTGTTAGGGTGTTACAATTGGTATTAAAGCCAACCCTTACGGTTTTACAGACATGTATGAGTCAATTGAGAAGGATACATTGTACGGTTTAGGGACGTGAGTACGTACGCATGACGTATGCTATACTGTGAGGGACACAGTATGATACGTATGCTACTAACTGGACATACGATGTGTGTGACATACTAGCTCAAGGCTTTAATAGAATTGATAAAATATTCATAGCATCAAGGTATACCTTCTTTTTTAGAAGCCCAGCTGCAAATAATTCTGAGCTTAAACTTGCTTGACCCACAACAATTTTAGGATGGGTGATCGATCGAGAAGTCTTTCTGGTTGCACATAAGTGAGGACAAAAATGTGAAGAAAAGACTACTATTAGTCTGTGAAGCTAGTCTATGATACTAAGGAGCTCCCGAGAGTAACGACCGTCAGGCCTAAAGTGACCGGGGTATTATAAATGGTATTAGAGTCGATCCTCATGATTACACGGGTGCGTATGTGTTAGTTGAGAATGATACAATAGCGTACATGTTAGAGACGTGGATACGTACACATGACATGTGTGTCCTCTATGATGAACACGGTGAATGACCGAAGAAGGTGATCAGAGGGGGGTAAATGAGAACCAATTAAAATTCCTCAAAGAAACTTGACATATATCCCAAACTCAACCTGATGCACCTCTCTTCTAACACGGCTAAGATCGTATAGCTATAAAAAAGCTATCAGTCCTCAGAACCAGGTTAGAAATCACAATGAAAATATGAATCATTGGTAGCAAGAACACGTGCGAGATTGATGATAAAAATCAAACTAAAACTCAGTTCAATTTCTCTTACTTATTTCATCGCCCACCTTATCGACGC